>CAJVPS010003502.1:0-10148 GCA_910591765.1 Ambispora leptoticha
TTTATTCTTTCTTTATTTTATTACCCTTTATTGAGACAATATCTGTAGATATTGGCACAGGCCTTAGAAACCTTTGTTATTATTGAAAGTTATAGTCTAATTCCCCTCTCTTTACCTTTTAATATTTCAGTCTTTCCTAACCCTATATTATTAGGGTGAATCAAAGTGAAAACCCACTTACTGATACACCATAACAATATTCTTTTTAATATTCTTTTTTTTATTATTTGTAATTAATAACTATTTGTGTCTTAAGTTTTCATAATTAATTATTATTTTTTTATTAGACTATTCATTAACTATCATCTTGAAGTATATTAAATCTCTAATTATCTTATTAGAATATCTCTTTAATACTTTTACTTTTATTATTATTCTCTTTAATCTGATTTTTCTCTACAATTTTAAATATTTTACTTGCTTATAAAAAGTATTAAAGTAATATTAGTAAATTAAATTACTTATTTGTTATTTTACAAATTAATTAAACTTGATCTGAATAAGATACATATCACCATCTTAGATAAAAAATAGTACAATTAGTTAATATCTTTATCTTTAACTATATTAATACTCAAGAAGAATAACTTGATTTAATTAAACAAATTTACTAAAAATTTATCTATTAAGACTTTACTTTATAAATACAAACCAGAATCTCATTTAATAATAATAATATTAATAGATATTATTTTGAAATTAAAAATTCTGAAGATATCTCTATTTTTCTAATACAGCTTATATTAATATCAGAATCAGAAGAAAATAATAATTATTCAGATTTAGAAGAAAATATTCAGACTGATTTAAAAGATAATAATCAATTAACTAAAGAAGAAGATAATTAAATAGCTTAACAAAATAATAATAATAATAACTTAAATAATTTCATTATTGCTCTTGAAGCTTTTACCAACTATATAACTAATCAAAATAACTAGTTTATGAAAAAAATTATTATTCTTATTAGGAAATATAGAGAAAATAATCAAGATCTAACTGAGTAATTGAAAGACTTCAATATTATTACATAAGTTAATGAAATTACTAATACTAGAAAAGTATAATTAATTAAAAAATATCTAGAAGATGCTGCTATCTTATAATATGATAAAAGAAACTGAAATAATAATACCAGATTAATAGCCTAAAATAATAATCAAGACCAGCTATATAGTTTCAGTTATTAATTTACTACTCACTTTTAAATCAAAGAATAAATTAACTAATAACAAGATAAAATTGAAATCTTATAACAGACTGATACTATAAAAGAATATATTAATAAATTTATTAATCTACTTCATAAAGTAAACTCTGATAATAAATATTCAGAAGAATACAAGATCTGAACTTATAGAAAAGGACTTAAACTAGAAATCAGAAAATAGATACAGATCTTAGTTGATAAAACTTTTCTAAATATAGTACAAGTTATCAAGAATATAGAAAAAGCTGATATAGTTATATCAATTCAAAGATATTATTAATTTCAAATTCAAAATAACTTAATACTAAATGCTATTTTAATAATACTTCAAGATCTTAACAAGTGAATAAAAAGTATTGAAACCAATAAAAAATCAAGTTATAATAAAAATAACTCTATATATAGATCTAATAATCAAAATATCAAATCAGTTTCTATCTGTTATAATTATAATAAGCTAAATCATATCTATTCTAATTGTTTTTAACTATAATTATATCAGAATAATTAAAATAACTTTAAAAATAATTATCAGAAAATAAATAGAAATAATTAGTAATAAAATAATATATTATCAAATTAGACAAATACTAATAATAGTCAGAATATTAATAATAATCAAAACATATTATTAGCTTAAATACAAGTTTTTATCAATATTATTTAAATATTAACTGTCAAATCAGATAATATAAATTCATTATTTGATACATACAAATACTTGACCACTGAAAGAAAAACCAGAAATTTCAAAACTACTTCTTATGAAATCAGATTTGTAAATTGATCTCATAAAGAAGTAGTTGATAAAAATAAAGAATTAAATATTAATAAAAAAAAAAATAAGAAGATATTCCTAAAACTATTCTTGATCAGAATGTAAATAATACTGAACTATTTAAAATACTTGAAGAAAAACTTATTAAGAAAACTATTTACAAGAAAAAAAGTAAAATTATCTTATCTGTACTCACTATCATAACTAAATCTTATAATATTCTAGAAGATTTTGCTTAATAAAAAGTAAATATAACTGTTACTCAACTTATTTAGATCTTATTTTCATAAAGATCTCAGTTATCAAAAGAAATATATCAAGTTATAATACTCAAATCTAAAAGAAAAAAAGAGTATTACTTAAATAAAAACTTAAAATCATCTTTACCTGGTGTGAAGCAAAAGTTAGAAAGAATATTATTGATTTAATTATTAATATTAATATCTCTGAATATGTTATTATACATAATTTTATTAAAGATATAGAATTGAAAATATAATATAATTTAAATATATCTATATTTAATATAAATAGAATATTTAAATAATCTCTTGAAACTATTAATAATCTATTTTTAAATATTAATAAAATTGTAATTTTTACTGAATAGATATTACTAAAATTACAATATACTTAATAATTATTAGAAAAGACTTTTTAAATAAAATCAAAGTCAATATTGATATCAAAAAAGGACTTCTTATCTTTAAATATAATAATTAGAAAGAAAAAGTGCTAATTAAATTTATTCATGATAATAAAAAAGAACTAATATTTGATAATATAAGTTCTAAAGAAAATAATCAGAAGAAAACTTTAAAAGTAAATTTGAAAAATAATATCTTGAAAAGAAAACTTTCTTCATATAATAATATAATGATTAAAATTTTATAATCTCTAGATAACAAGAAGTTCAAAATGATTATAGTATTAAAATTATTATTAAAGAAGCTTGAACTCTTATTGAAACTCCAAATTGAAATTTAAGAGATATTAACTTTAAAGAAATACTATTTTAAATTATCTAAAATATTAAAAGAATTTATAAAGTACAAGTCTATCAAAAAGAAATCAAAGTTAAATAAAAAAATATATCTAGAAAGATTTCAGATAGCTTGATAAAAAGTTTATACAGAAATATAATTGAAATAACTAATGATTATTTGACTAACAAGAATTAAATAGCTAATATTAGTATTATAGAAATCTCTTTATATCTAATTATTAATATTGCTAATACTATAATAATCTTGCTAACTGAATAATAATCAAAGTTTATAAACTCTTTTATACTAAATTCAAAACAAATAAAGACTGGTCTAATAAAATTAAATAAAATTCTTTATCAATAAAAGAATAAAAAGAAGTTTTAATTCATATTAGTCTACTTCATAACAAATTTACCTCAACTCTCAAATTGAAAGATACAGAGAATTTAAGAAATATATTAATTAATATTATACTGAAATCTATTTCAAAATAAATAAAAAAAAGATAATTACTTGTGATAATTATATCAGAGAAAAATAATTGAATTTTTTCACTTATTCTTAATATAATAAATATAATAAATCTAGAGAAATATTTATTACTAAAAGTTATAAAAAGAGATACTTTTATATTTATAAATGTTAATATATTTATTAATTTAATTATGAAGAATAGAGAAAAAATATCAGAATAATTAATAAGCTTAGAAAACAAGAAATACTATTAGATATTTATGATGAATATGATAAAATTGACAAAGTAATTCTATTTTGTTTTATGTATAAAGATAACTTTATTTATAAAATTATTTATCAGAGTTTTATAGAAATTTCTACTACTGAAATATTTCAATATATTTATTAATAACTTAGTTTTAATTAAAAATAATAACTTGCTTACTTAGATTATATTAATATGAAATTCTGTTAAGAATATCCAATTTTATATGATAATGATAAATATAATAATTATATATAATCTGAACTCTTAGTTAAAGTAGATAAAAAAAATATTCTATAATTTTAAAACTAATTTAAGAAGAAGTAGTAACTAATAAATTAATTGAAAAAATCAATTTTACTTCTATTTTAACTTAACTTTCTTAATTTAAATTAAATAAGATACAAGAAAAATTCAATATTATTTATCAAATACTTAATGAACTTTCACAATAATTTAATAATTATTTAAAAGATGCTCTTGTAAAACAAAATAATAACTATTATATAATTAAAATTTATAATAATCAAGACAAAAAAAAATTATCAAAAAAAGTATATTCTATTAATATTAGATATAATATTTATTATACTGAAAAAAAATGATTAGAATTTTATTTCATCAAGTTATACTAGTAGATATTTATATTATTATAGAAATTTCTATAGAAATTATATATCAAGTAATATTTTACTTATCTCTTACTAAACAAGAAATTAATATTAAAGATAAAACTATATTAGAAAAAAGTAATTAAATCTTTCTATTTACTCTTAATATAGTAAATATGATAAATCAAAAAATATATTTATTACTGAAAGTTATAAGAAAAGATACTTCTATACTTATAAATATTAATATATTTATTGATTTAATTATAGAAAATGAAAAAAGAATATAAAAATAATTAATAAGCTTAGAAAATATGGAATATTATTAGAAGTTTATAATAAATATAATAAAATTAGCAAAGTAATCTTATCTTATTTTATATATAAAGATAATTTTATTCATGAAATCATTTATAAGAGTTTAGTAAAAGTTTCTGTTACTAAAATATTTAATATATCTATCAATAATATAGTCCTAATCAAAAATAATAACTTGCTTGCTTGAATTATATTAATGTGAAACTCTATCAAGAATATCTAATTTTATATAATAATGATAAATATGAGAATTATATATAATCTGAATCTCTAGCTAAATTAGATAAAGAAAAATATTTTATAATTTTGAAATTAATTCAAAAAAAAGCAATAACTAATAAAATAATTAAAGAAACAAATTTTATTCCTATTTTAAATCAATTTTCTTAAATTGAATGAATACAAGAAAAATTTAATATTATTTATCTGATTTTTAATAAACTTTTCTAATAATTTATTAATTATTTAAAAAATACTCTTATAAAATAAAATAATAGATATTATTTAATTAAAGTTTTTAATAATTAAGATAAAGAAAAACTATTAAAAAAAGCTTATCTAACTGATATTAATTATAATATTTATTATACTAAAAAAAAATAATCAGAATTCTATTACATTAAGTCATATTAGTAAATATTTATATTATTATAAAAATTTTTATAAAACTTGTATGACAAATAATGTCTTACTTATCTCTTATCAAACAAGAAATCAATATTAAAGATGGAACTATTAACTTTAATTATACTGAAAATATTAATATTATTATTTAAAATAATTTAGAAGAAGAGTATATTATTAAACTTGATCAGAAAATTATTCAACTAGTATTTTTATAACTTGTCCCTAGTAAATAACTTAAATTAATTCTATTAGAGAAAAACTTGAATAATTTAGTTGAGAAATAACTAGATTTGAATTTACTAATTATCAAGAAACTTATATCTATTTCTTGGAATAAGAACAAGAAGAAAAAGTTATTGAATAATAAAAATTAATTACTAAACAAGAAAGACTTCTTACTTAACTATTAGAAGATAATATTAATATTTTTATAACTGAATTATATTAACTTGACCAAAGTAATTTAATTCAATATGAGATATATACTGAACATAAATCAATTATTAAAAAATAATCTTTAAAATCACTCTTTCAGATCAAATATTTATATTTGAAGAAATTCAAAGAATATTAGAAGTAAATATAATTTAACTATTAACTAGTTCTTGGACTTCATCTATTATTATAATTTCTAAAAAGAATAAAAAGAAAAGATTCTGTATTGATTACTGAAAATTAAATATAGTTATCCAGAAAGATACATATCCATTATCAAGAATTAATAAAATGATAGACTCACTTAAAAATGCTTATTGATTTTTATTTATAGACTTAATCTCTAAATACTAACAAATCAAAATAAAAGAAAAAGACAAAATTAAGACTGCTTTTATCTCCAGAAAAGAACTTTTTAAATTTAATATTATGCTATTTGAATTATGTAATATTCCAGTAACTTTTTAATAAGCTATAGATATTATATTAGATGAATATAACTAGAACTTTATTAATATATATATTGATAACTGGAATGTATTTTCCAAAGATTTTAAAAAATATTTAAATTATTTTAATAAAGTATTTTACAGAATCTGAAATGCTAATTTAAAACTCAACCCAGAAAAATATAATTTTTGTAAAAGAGAATTATCTTTTCTTGAATATATAATAACTAAAGAAAGAATTTTTTCTGATTTATCAACTATTCAGAAGATAAAAGATTTTTTCTAGTTAAGAACTATTAAAGAACTCAAATTATTTCTTGAATTAGCTGAATATTATAAAAAATTTGTAAAATAATTTTCTCAAATTACTATTTCTTTATCAAACTTCTTTAAAATAAAGAATTATTTATTTAGACTATAAAATAAGAAGCTTTTTGATAAATCAAATAACATTTTATAATTATATCTATTTTAATTTACTCTAACTTTATAAAGAAATTCTATCTTTATACTAATAACTCAGATTCAGAACTTAAAGTTATTCTATTGTAAAAAGACAAAGATAAAAGAAAATAAATAGTTGCTTATATAAGTGTTATCTTGAAATCAAATAAATAAAAATATGTAATAACTAAAAAAAAATATTAATAATAATATAGGTTATTAAATAATTTCGCTATTATATCTTTGAAATTATATTTAAAATAATAACTGATCATAATTTCTTGAGATGTTATTTAAAAATTAACAAAGTCACTCTGCTAGAGTAAACTGATAGATTATATCTCTTATAAAATATATCTTTATTATTACTTATTAATCTGGAAAAAAGAATCAAAATACTAATATTTTATTCTGAATATATTCAGAAAATTATTAAATAACTTTTCTCTTTATAATAATAATATAAATTTAATAACTTACTATAATTCATAATGATTTTTGAATAATAAAATATATTCTGTAAAATTAATTCTTGAATAATAATGCAAAATACATAATTAAACAAAATATTTTTTATGAATTAATAATATATTATATAAAATTAATAGAAGAAAAGAAATAATATATCTCTTAGAATTATTAAAGAAAATAAAATAGAAGCTATTCTTATTAATTTATATTTAAACTCATTATTTAAATATTTTGAATATAAAAGAATCTATTAATAAATTACAAATAAATATTAGTAAAATAGTATAAGAACTAATATAAAGAATTATATGAAGACTTATAAAATCTGTCAGCAAACTGATAGAAGAACTATTATACAATCTTTATATTTTATTAAATTGGATAATCTTTTGACAAAATAGTTATTAATCTAATTAGATCTAATAAAATAAGAACAACTAGAAATTAATATATTATTATAGTAATTAATTATCTTACAAAATAGTCTGAAGCTAAAGTAATTCCTGATAAAAAAGTTATTTTAATTAGAAAATTTATTTTTGAAAAAATAATTTATAGACATAGATATTTTAAAGAAATTCAGTTAGATAATAGATTAGAGTTTATTAATAAAATATTCAAAGTATTATCAATAAAATTTGAAATCAAATATAAATTTTCTTAATCTTATCATTTGCAAACTAATAAAATAATAGAATATTTTAATAGAATACTGTATATAATATTACAAAAATTAATAATGATATATAAATAAGAATAGAATAATTTTATTCTTGTTACTTTTTTTGCCTATTAGACTAATCAAAGTTTAATAATAAAGCATAAACTATTTTTCTTAACTTATAAATAAAATACTAAATTATTAAATTAAAAATTCCTACTTATCTAGAAGAAGATTTCACAAAAGAAGAAAAATTAATATAATAAATATATCATATTATAGATTAATTATCTTAACAAATATTAGAAGTAAAACAAAATATTGAAAAATAATAATTATAATATTCTTAAAGTTACAATAATAAAATTCAAAAAGAAATAATATTTGAAATTAGAAATAAAGTATTAATATTTAATATAAAATAATACTCAATAATTAAAGTAAAAAATGGCATTATATTTATAATTATATTGAATATTACTTTTATAAAATTCATAATCAGAATAAAAATATTCTCAAGTATTCTATTAATAGAAGATAACTCAGATATTATTATAATTATCAAGATTACTTTAAATCACAAATTATTATTGAATAATTCATATGTATTACTTCTTAATTTTTGTTATTTCTATATTCAATATTATTTTCTATCTTATTTTTATCTATTTTTATATGTATTTTTTCCTAATATTTTAATATCTTATCATTTATAAGACTATTAATTCAGAATTTATGTGAATATCTTCTCTCTTTTCTTTATTCTTTTCTTTATTCTTTTATATTTTCATTTTTATCTATTATTTTTATCTTTATTATCCTATATTCTTTTTGAATTCTTTTATACTTTTCACTTTTATTATTTCTATCTTATCTTAATTACCTACTTGAATTATCTCTTAAATGATTAAATTTCTTAAAAAGATATATCAAGAAATTCTCACTTAACAAACTTTTGAAATAATTACTTTCTTGATTTTTAGACTACTTGTTTATAATAATATAGAACAAGAAATATATATTTTTCTTTTGAATTTACTTATATAATCTGAATTCACTAAAGATATTGAAATTGATAATACTTTTTTCTTGAAACTGCAGATAATAGTTGAATTAATTAAAGTATCTAATAAATTAGTTAATACTATTATTAACTTAGACTTTAACTAATTAAATATCTTTATTATTACTTCATTAAAAGAAAAATTTGAAGTTAATATTAGTAAAGAAGAATTAGAGTTCATAAATTCTGATAATTCAACTACTTCTGAAGAAAAATCTGAATTACCTATTTTTATATCTAAAGAAGTTAAATCTATTTGTGAAAAAGACTAATCAATAAAACTTAAAGAAGTAATATTTCACTTTATAATAATCTATTGAATAATAATAATCAAATAATAGCTTAATATTATAAGCTTGAATAATTACTTTTAACTCAATCATATAAATATTCAAGAGATATCTTAGAATTTAAAAAAAATATTGAAGATTCTCTTAGAAAATATCTATATAATAGATTATATAATATTACTCAAAAAGTCTTTTTTATTTATTAGTCTGAAGAAGAAGTATTTAATAATTGATTTGAGTTTATACCATCTAAGTTATATTATTTGAACAAGAAGATAATATTAAAAATTATTAATTAACTTTTGCAGAAGCAAAAATTTTTCAAAGAAGAATTATATATTATTATAATAAAATAAAATTCTCTAATTTTATAATCTTTTTTTGATAATGTAAAATTTTATATTTTTATAATTTTATATTTTATTCTATAATTACTCTTATTTTTCTATAATTATATATTTATTTTTCTTATTATATTTACTCTTTATAGTTATATTTCTATTTTTATATATGATATATTATTCTCTTTTTTAAGATTTATATTTTTAATTTACCTATTATACATAAATTATATATTTATTAAAATAATATATTTAAAGAACTTTCTTTTTAAATATTTGGTAAAATGATAAAATATCTTTTAATATTAATATTTTAAATATCTTTCAATATTAATATTCTTTAATATTAATATTTTAAATATCTTTTAATATCAATATTTCAAATATCTTTTAATATTTTTTAACATCTTTCAATATCAATATTTTAAATATCTTTTAATATTCTTTAATATTTATATTAATATTTAAATTATTAGTACTTTATAATTATCTCATATATATTTAGATAGTATTAGCTAGTAATACTATAATAATTTATATATTTGAAAAATATATAAAAAAATTAGCTATTCCAGCTAAAATAAATAATTTTGAATTAAATTATTTGAAAAATATTGTTACTATAGTGACATAAAATTCCTTAATATCTTAATTTTTCTCTAATTATGAAAAATTATATTTTATTATAATTTTATTTATTTTATAATTATCCCTATTTTCTATATTATTTATTACTATAT
>CAJVPS010003503.1:0-10147 GCA_910591765.1 Ambispora leptoticha
ATTCGATGCCTTTGTTAATCTAGGCAATAGATAAAATTCTTTATGAAAGGAAATATTGTTGTGATATGAACTTTTAGCAGAATAATAATTAGTTATATATTATTGGTCGCTTCATATCATAACATGCACATCAATCTGAAGAGAGTATTCCGGGAGACATGAAATTGCAATTTTCGATTTTGATATTCGGTTAGTGTTGCAATTATTTTGTTTTTTTTTTATCAAAATGATTTATTGACTTGATCATTTGTAATAGGGCGAGAATTTCATTTTTTAGGCATGCACTTCATAGATGGCATGTATATTATTGATGAATTCGATGCCTTTGTTAATCTAGGCAATAGATAAAATTCTTTATGAAAGGAAATATTGTTGTGATATGAACTTTTAGTAGAATAATAATTAGTTATATATTATTGGTCGCTTCATATCATAACATGATTAGATTAATAATTACTTATATCTTATTGGACATTAGCTTTAGAGAATATTATTTATAAATATTTTTAGAAAATTTTGTAAATATGATGATTATGACAAAATTATCATAACAAAACCAATATTATGATATCAGTTAAAGTGATATTTAGATCATAGCAAAACTAGCATAAGTATTATAATAAAAGTATTTTTTGTATAATCTTTAAAATATTATTATCTTTTTGGTATGGATTTGATATGAGAGATCCTAATATTATAAAAGCATATAATAAAAGTGATCATATGCTTATCTCAATATTGAGAGAGTTTTTAAAAGGTTTATCAACAAGAATACAAATATTATTATATTAAGATTTATCTAAAGGCAGATAATAATAATGTTCTTATTGTGACTAGCTAGAATGTAATCCAATTTCAAAGTATAATTTCAAAACAGATATATTAATCAGTTTATTAATAAGACAAAATAATAAATCTTAATCAAGATCTATTCTACAAGAGAGATTCTTTAGAAATCTCTTAAAACTAAAATCTACTTAAATATGAATTGAAAACTAAACTCATAGAACTCAAACTAAATTAAATAACTAATTAATGAGTTACTTATTAATTAAATTTTCTTGTCGGATGTGATAATTTTATTATTCGATAACCTGTGCACCAAAATAAATTAGAATGATTATAATAATAAAACGTTGACATTATGATTACGAGCTATTTAAAATACAATAATATATACAAGAAAAGTGTGTTTGTTATCTGATGCTAACAAAAGAAATAATACAAAAAATGTACAAATATTATTAAAATAGATAAATGTTACACAATTTCAGCTTCTACCCCACCATATATCAAACATTGACGACGATGTAGAAGTAACACGACCTAATGAAGTTCTCGCAGTTTTCTTTAACAAGAAACTTCCCATGCTTCCCACCCCATCAACCACCCCACCAACTACACTCGACATTGATCCGACGGATGCAACAGACACCGGGCGTGATAAAATCGGTCTTTGTTCGTCGATGAGTGCCTCGTATCTGCTGGATGAGATTGGCGTTTGTGAGAGGGAAGAATAGTGTGGGTCATCAAAGTTTGATCGCGCTTGTCGAAGTTCTTCGAGTATCTGACATTTATAATGATGATAGTGTTGAATATATAGAAATGTATAAAATTTTATTCAGGAAAACGAATGGGTATTACCTTTTCATATAATTCAATCTGCCCATCTAAAAATTTTTTGGTAATGTCTTTGAAATCAGTTACTCGTTCATCATGAATTCGATCTACTTCTGCAAGTGTCACATTGAACACAGTCTCACAACGCGAACGAATCTCTTCAGAATCTGGATTCTGTTAGTTTGATAAAGAATACAGTATTAAATTGAGTTTGATAAATATAACAATGCAATTAACAACAAAACATAGCATACTTCTGTTTTTGACGCTTCATCATTTTCAGTTATTGCAACTTCTTTGAATTTCTTGTACGTTCCCATGTGTGTATCTACTAGTGCCTATATTTTATAATTTTTGATATTTTATATTTATAAATGATAAAAAAATAGTTTATTTCACAATATAATAAATTAATTACCTCATAGTTACTAACAGGATAACTATATTCTTTGAAATTTTCTATGAGCGTAATACATTCGTCTTTTGTCTACGCACGGAGAGACAAAAAATACAGAGTTAAATTAATTAAAAAAACAATTCAACACGTATAAAAATTAAAAATATTTCTTACATAAAGGTCATATAAGTCCGCTATAGTTTGCATACTTTCAGCGGTGGCCTGGATCGCTTTAGTAAGATTTTGACAACTTTGGCATCCGTCTCGCCAACACCAGGCGCCCTCTTCATTTATGCATTCATTTCCATCTCCGACATTATGTCCAGTAACAAGACGTAGTAAATCAAAACCAATACGACGATATTGCCGTTGAGATTCTATTTTGAAATTATCAATCAATTAATTAATTGATTGAATATTTATCATTATGCTGAATGACCGTAAATTTACCATTCATAGAATCTTTATGCGCAGTTGACGCTTCATTAACATACGGCATTAATTTTTCCATCCCGCGTGTAAAAGCTTGGAATCGCTCAAATGCTTCAATATCTCTATAATAATATATGACATTATGAAATCATCCTAAGAAAAAAAAATATATACATGACAACAAAACTACATACCCTTCATCAATATTGAATTCCGGATGATAAACATGTTTGAAAAATGCCTGGCCTGTTATTTTGTCAGAATCAAATAATTTTTCGCGTTTACGCCATTCCTAATAATAATTTATTCATGAGCGTAAACCTTACAAAAATTGTTATCATGTATAGACAAGCAAATAAAAATACATACAGAATCATCTTCACAACTTAGAAAATGTGTCAAAAGGTCAGAATATCTTAACACAGGATGACGCGCCAAACGATTAATAAAACTCTCTAATGCACGACGACGTTTTTCTATGAATTCCCCGTTGAATCGGCCTTATAAAAATAATATTCGTATTTTAATAAATTATTATATTTCAATGTAGATTTTTTTAAAGGAATTGATTCATTCATTACCTGAATATTGTTTTTCGGGAAGTGGAGGTATAACTAAGGGTCCAAATTTAACTGATAGCCGATCGTGCAACCATTCAAATTGAGAAAATCTTCTTTCTACGGTGACTTGGGCTCCTTCAGAAAACTAAAGAGAACCAAACGATAAATAATTAAGACATAAATTCAAATCAAGCTTTACACAGTGAAAAATTAACGAATGATGATAGATATACCATAGAAGTAACATGAAAAACAGTATACTCTTGCATTCCTCCCAATTTAACTCTTCTTTCCGGACTATGCACCATAACCTTGAACGGTGGTGTTTTTTCTCGCCAACTAGGACCACTCTGAATGTAATGTTTATCAGATTCGGTTATCTCATCATTTTCCTCTTCTTCATTCTCATTTACTCCTTGCAGGCGCGAGGTGACATCGATCTCGTTCAAGCCACCACCACCACCGTTTAATATAAATTCTTCGGCTCCGAGGGTAACGAACCAGCTAAACCTATTTAATTGGCGTCCTCTTAGTAAACTATTATATGTACCAGTCAAGGGGGTGGCTGGCATAGTAATAGGTGTTGGCAAGGGGGAGTTATTACTACTACTAAGCTGATAAGAAGTGTTTTCTACTGTTGCATTAGGTAATTCCGTAAAATCATTAATATATGTAATATAGGCCTCTGGAATTAGACCAGTTATTCCGTCTTTTTGGCCTAAAGACCAGCCTTCCGCCAGTTGTTGTTTCAATATTGTTAAAACGTCGCCCGCACGAAAGGAAAGTTCACGATATGACGGTATCCCCTCGAAATCGTAGAGAGCTCTCGCCTGACGTCCGGACAAAGTTGGCGAGACTAAATGTTCGTCGTTTGACTTGTTCGTGTTGATAGCTATGGTTTCTTCTTCATTAGTGGGTGTTTTCGGACTAGAGCATACAGGAGATTCTGTCTTTGGCGAGTCACAAATTGGTAGCTCTAACTCTCGTGTATTTGTGAGTGAGTCATGGTTCTGTTCACTTTTTCTTGAATTGTTGATTGAAAGACGCGCAGGTTTTGGCGGAACGGCTGGACGTGGTTTTGACATTATTTTTTTCTCTCACAGAACAATGTGGGAAGAAATTGGCATATGTGCATTCGGCAGAGTGATGAATGAACTTTATAATTTTCTTTAAAGGTAACACCAAATCACAAGGAGATAGTTAAGGAGATGATACACGCGATTCACGCGTTTTCTTTTCTTGTATACATCATAACCCCTCATTACATCATAGATAATTCCATTTTGTCTTTCTATGAATGCTATGAATGTTTAACAGAATTAAATGCTATGTCTTTTTTATAGAAATGTTTTATATTTTTAGTGACAAACTAATCCCAAAAAAATTAAAAATAAATAAACAATAAACTTGTGGAATTAACAAGATAATCATAAACATATATTCTTTCATTCAAGCATGGAATAATCATTATCTTCCTTTTCATCATTATTGATATCATATTCCGAATCTGGTCCTTCGTCCACAATTTCAGGTATATCTTCGTCGTCGTCGTCGTCGTCGTCGTCATTACCATCATGGTTATTATCACGATACATCTTGAATCGTGGTTGAGAAGCATTTTCAAATTCTGAAGGAAATAATCTTTTCTTTTCGGATTTAGTAGTTGTAGTGGTAGATGTTAGAATTGATGCTGACGATGACACTTCATTTGTTATCTAAAAAAGGTTTGTATATAAATTAAAAAATATAAATCTTAAGAAAAACGTTTAAAAAATATTTACATTTTGTCTCTCTAAACTCGGTTCGATGAATGACGGTTCGATGGATGACGAATTTGATGTTGATGTAGATGGAATAGATTTTTGTATTGGCTGTAATCTACAATTTTTCTTTTCGGATTTAGTAGTTGTAGTGGTAGTTGATGATAGAATTGATGCTGACGATGACACTTCATTTGTTATCTAAAAAAGTTGTATATATAAATTAAAAATATAAATCTTAAAAAAAAAACGTTTAAAAAATTATTTACATTTTGTCTCTCTAAACTCGGTTCGATGGATGACGAGTTTGATGTTGATGTAGATGGAATAGATTTTTGTATTGGCGGTAATCTACTATGATATATTAAATCACATATCGTCAAAGCATACGAACAAAAGGATTGTATCTATAATAATTATCGTTCAAAACATTAATGATTTAATAAAATAAATCTAATAACATGAGAATTCCATAGAATCCAACAAACCTCAAGAGAATCATCATTAATTCCCGACGTGTATATCCTTAGCGCATAGGGAAGGATATTTGCTTGGTACTCTGAAGGTGCAATAACCGATGCCAATAAACATTCGTATAATCTTAGTTTGATTTTGGGATTTGTTTTGGTGTTGTTATTGCCGAGGATTCGAGATAGAAGAAGGTTGTCGAGCAGTGTTCGGGAGGCTGGGGGAATTGAAGAGCTGCCGGTTGTGGAGAGTGACGTTTTGAGCACTATATAAAAAGTTGCTTTTTTATTATATATGTATAATTGGAAAGTGGATGGAGAATGGATTAGTAAAGTTGCATAGTTACCTTCAAGTGCTGCTATTTGTAAATCATTTATAGTAAGATCTTCAACAATATTGAAAATCAACGAGGATGAAGAGGAAGATGATAAAAGAAATCCATTTCGATACTTTTGAATACATAGATTGAATAAATTGTAAGTCGATGCTCGTACCAAACTGTCATATAATAAATTCAGATAAACTGTTATATGGAGATTCAAAGTACAGGATATACAAAAAAAGAAATGTACGATACTTTACTATTGTTTCTTGTAATGACTTAAAAGTCTAAACAGGATCTCCGATATTAGTTTAAAATAACGGATTAAGTGATCACCAACGCTTAAGCAAATACGTACCATTTAATACCTTGTGTAATGTTAACGAAAATTGAAGATAAATATAAAAATTACCATAGAATCAAACTTCCAAGCACTCTATTAATTGCCAATTGAAGTGTAGGAAGACCAATTAAAAGTATGGAAAATTCATTTTTATCCTTGTTATCAGACCCCTAATAAATAAATCATGTTTATGAATATTCTTCAAAAGAAAAAAGTAAAATCAATAATAAAAGAAAAACTAACAATCACGCCATCACAAACGTTACACACTCTACATATCAATCCCATCAAAAGATTAACAGGTACTTGAACACTCGCTAAATTAGTAGAACTGAGATTTATTATTAAGGGAAAGAAAAGTCAATTAAAACCCAAGAATTCTTTTAATAGTTGAAAATTTACCTTAACATAGATACAATAAATTGACAAAGAATTCTAAATCTTTTGAATAAGATAGGGAAGCCAATGATATAATCATCCGTAACTTTAAGAAATTCAAATTGATGTTGACCTGGAGGATGTGGCTGCTGTTTTTTAGTAAATTTATTTTCTATCAATGGACAAACAAACTCTAAATAAGAAAATGAATTTTTCAGATTCAAAAAGAATTACACATGAGCAAACCTTCATCCATCGTATCAAATAACCGATCCAAAATTACATGAGCAGACCCCACCAACCAAGTCAACGACAGCTGCCACTGATCAGAAGCACTAATCTTGCCACCAGCGTTACAAATATTCGCATAACATTTGGCAGCTTTTTTCACGACCTCAGAATCCGAATCATAACTATCATCACTATTATTATCGAATATAGAAAGACATAAGCCTTGCGCGTTTTGTAAAATGGGACGAAACATGGACGGAAATTGCTGCACAGATCTTGTTAATTCATTGAATATAACAGGCTATTAATAATATCAATAATGATAAGAATAATAATAATAATAATAGAAGATAATGTATCTTTGCTTTACAATCAGAATGAAGAGAAAAAATATAAATACCAAAAGATCTTTATTTCCTGATAGATTTATTAGACACGAATTAAACCGAGGTAATAGTTGTGAGGTTACTTCTCGTTGTAATTCCGGTCTATCAACGGTTTTCGAAAACATTTCTGATAAGGTTGATATGGTTACTCTTAATGTGGTTACTGGTTCAGGCCTCTAATATTAATTATTATTTGTCAAGTTATTAATGCAATCGTAATTAAATATTAAAGCCTTTCAAATTTGATCGATTAGACAATATCACATTACAAAGAAAACCAACTAACAAACCGCAAGCAAACTCAATAACGCCGAACTCCATTGACTCAAGTTTTCTGTAAATAGTAACCAGGATTGCTCTATCGAAACTTTAACAAAACATACGCCGGCCCACCTGGCACTCGGTACCTTTGACAAAAGTAAAGAATTCACTCGTGTACACCATTTGTGTAACGGTGTCTTGATTTTCTCGGCAGTATCGTTATTGGAATCGGTTTTCCCACTGCCAGAACCATCGCTACTAATGCTACTTAAAAGTTGGTGAAAAGTTATCGTTTCCAAAAGAAATGGAACGTTAGATTCTATATTGTCCTCTTTCGATAAGTAATTAACGAGTAGTGAGTGTAGAATTAGTTCGGGAGCGCGTTGTTGAGCCATGTTTAAGGGCCGAATTTTATAATAATCTTACGCGATTTTGAATGAACATCTATTTCACTGATAGGCTAATCCAATCAATTTCAAAAGAAAAGATCTGTGATAATTTTAATGATTCGAATAGCAATAACTTACATATTACATTACATAATGATAATAATACATAAATAATTCAAAATCAAGGACCATGCATTAATTTACCCTTGTAATAAGAATAAAAATAATAATAACCAACACCAAACGTCGTAGCTCCGATAATCAAGATACCAACACCAGTTGGCGTACCACCAATCCACCACAACGCACCAACAATTCTTGCAAAAATTTCCCCGATTTGTCTTTTCATCTTATACCAGGGGTCAAGCTTGAAGGGAGATTCAAAGGTTCTCTTTCGCTGACTTGGTTTTAGTGTCGTCACCGTGAATAGTGCAGAGACCGGTTTATGATCAGATAATGTGTATTGTGGGTGAGAAACATAATTTTCAAGTTTGATTAAAGGTTCGCTTTCTCTCAACGCTATCGATTCCTTTGACGTTGCTGTAGAAGTTGACCCTTCCGCTGATGTTACGTAATCAACAACCGCTTCACTAATTTTATTAGCATTGACTTGATCATTTTCACGATGCCAAAAATATAAAATTCTATCACACCATCCTGGAATTCTTAATTTCGTATTATATTCACTACTGCCCAAATGAAATTTGTATGTTGGCGCAAAACTCAGTTGACCTTCTTCAAATCCATGTAATGTGGTGCCTTTTGTTCTTGCTATGGAAAGCTGATCATAGCGATAAAGATGATGATGTTGTCGTTCTCGTAACGCGTTAACCAAGGAGGCAAGAGTGATTGTTGGGTGGGTTGGGTGTTCCAAAGATATTCGATAATTTAGATCTCCAAAAAAGAATAAGTAATCACTATCATATATGCTATAATAATTTCCGCGGTTTATTTCTAAATTGGTCCCTTTAGTTGATGTTGAAGCATTCGACCTTTTTGGTAATAATGACGTTGATGACGTGCTCGCTTCCTCTTTTATCGACTCTCTATCTTCACTCGCTTTGGGAAATAGTAGACGTTCGCATAAACGTTTAAAATGCGTATTCCTCAAATGAACGTTATGATTATGTGCCGCCAAATGAGCACATATGAAACATAAAGAGACACCTCTTTCATCCTCGCCGTCCTCTCGAGATGACCCAAGTTTCAAAAAAGCCGCCACGGCCCCTTTGTTTCCTATCCAAAAAGGCCCAACTCCCGCCTTTTCCGTCTCGATTTGTTTCACGTGTCTCATTACAGTCGAATCACGAACATATACAAATAACGACAAGCCAACCATGCATTCTTTAACCACCTGAGTATAACTTTCGTGGGTGCATTCTATAATTGCTTTTTCTATGAGTTCTGAATAGTGTTGAAGTCGAGCGGTGTCTACCTTTATAAACGCATATGGATAAGACGAAAATTCTTGAAACCCAATTGCTAGAACATCTGGTTTATCGATAATCGTAAAGGATGAATCGTCGTTGAGCGAGAAAAGCCAGTCTTTTAGGGGTTGATAGATCTGTTGTTGGTTTATGTTGTATGTACCAACCAGTATTTTGAGTTTTTGTGGCAGGGCCATTGTTTGAACTAAACCAAAAAAACATTTTACCGATCATCGGTTAAGAAATTATTTTATGTCTCATTTAATGTCTTCTCTTCCCAGTTAATGTTTAATACGCAAATGACTTCCTTGCAAACTCGGATAAAATATCTCAAGAGCCTTCCAGCTATTAGAGAACGCTCGCAAAAGGTTTTTGAAACAGCCAGAGCAGACCAACTTCACCATTTCGAGGTGAACTTCTCACAACTCGACAATGCAGTTGACCTTGTAATCTCTTTAATTAGACGTGATTATGCTGACCTGAACTCCATTCCTCCTCACAGTCGCTGGCGTCATTTTGAGGTTGATGGACATTCGCGTGTACAACGACTAATTGATAATTGGGAAAGCAGTGGTAAATTGGAAACTGCACGACGCATTTTAGACTTATTTGTAGTTTCGGTGTTATTAGACGCAGGGGCGGGAAATGCATGGTCGTATCATGAAAAGGAAACTGGACAAATATATAAAAGATCTGAGGGTCTTGCTATCGCCTCGTTATATATGTTTAAGAATGGATCTTTCTCAAGTGATAATTCTCAACCGCATCGTGTCGATGGTAAATGTTGTCAATAATATATTTAAATTTAATATAATTCATAAATTTTTAACTTAATGTTTTGTAAAACGAACTTAAAGCACAAAGACTAAAAGGTATAACTGTTGATGAGGTTGCCAAAGCATTTCAAGTGAACGAGACTACGAATCCTTTGGATGGTCTTGAGGGACGTGCTAATTTATTGAGCCGATTAGGAAAATCTTTAGATAATCACCCTGAATTCTTTAAACTTGATGACAACTCGGTAATTATAAATAATGAATATCGATATGTGCTATTCATTATAATTAGTTATCTAACGTGGAAGAAGGGATTTTCAGCCACCAAGACCCGGTAATCTAGTGGACTATTTATTAGCACATCCCACTACGAAATCCAATTCT
Organism: Ambispora leptoticha; assembly: GCA_910591765.1. Lineage (NCBI taxonomy): Eukaryota > Fungi > Glomeromycota > Glomeromycetes > Archaeosporales > Ambisporaceae > Ambispora > Ambispora leptoticha. The sequence continues at coordinate 10,135 of CAJVPS010003503.1, forward strand.
ATCGTGCAAATTG
>CAJVPS010003504.1:0-10145 GCA_910591765.1 Ambispora leptoticha
TTTGGAAAATATAATTTAAAAGCTTATTATCATAATAATAGTAATCTTTTTAAAAGATTTCTTTTCAAATTATACTAATACTCTTTCTTTTATTTAGTTTTATTCCTTTAATCATACAAAGTTAATTTTGAATTTTTAAATTATAATATTATATTAATTTTGATTTATTTGATATTATTTTGAGAGTAAAAAATCTTTATTATAAATAAGCTATATCTTTTATTTTATTATTTTTGAGAGTAGAAGATCTCTATTGTAAATAAGCCATATTTTTTATTTTTATTTAGTTATTTAGTTTTCATATTTTAGTTTTTACTTTTTTTTTAATTATAGTCTTCTTGATTAATAATAGCTTTACTATTTAATCATTTCAAATCTTGAATTATATTAATTGCTAGTGATTTTACTAAGCTAATCTTTATAATTTTTTTGATTTATTTATTTATTTCTTTCTTTATTTTACTCTTTTTAAGATAATATTTATAAATATTGATATAGACCTTAGAAATCTTTGTTATTATTGAAAATTATAGTCTAATTTCTCTCTTTTTACTCTTTAATTAATTCAGTTTCTTCTAACTTTATATTATTAAGATAAATTTAAGTAAAAATTCACTTATCAATTTACTATAATATATTTTTGATATCCTCTTTATAAAGAAAAATCCTCTCTATATCTCTTATTATATTTATATACTTTTTATATTTCTTTTTATATATTCTTTCTTTTATCATCTATAATTGATAAATATTTTTTTCATAATTAATTATTATTCTTTTATTGAACTACCTATTAATTATCATTTAAAAGTATATCAAATTCCTAATTACTCTATTAGAATACTTTCTTAAGACTTTTGTCTCTATTATCATTCTCTTTAATCTAATTTCTCTCTTTAATTCTACATTTTTTATTTGCTTACAAAAAGTATTAGAGTAATATCAATTAATCAAATTATATATTTATTATTTTAAGAATTAATTCAACTTGATCTTACTAAAATATATATTAGTTAATTAAGACAAAAAATAGTACAACTAGTAAATATCCTTATATTTGACTATATCAATATTCAAGAAGAATAACTTGACTTAATTGAACAATTTTACTAATAGTTCATCTATCAAGACTTTATCTTTCAACTGAGAACTTCTTCTATTAATAATGATATTAATAGCTATTATTCTGAAATAAAAAACTCAGAAAATTCACTAATACTCTTTATATAATCTATATTAATTCCAGAATTAAAAGAAAATAGTAATTATTCCAGTTCAGAAGAAAAAACTCAAACTAACTCAGAAAATAATAAATAATTAGAAAAAGAAGAAGATAATCAAATAGCTTAGCTAAATAACTTAAATAATTTAATTCAAGCTCTTGAAGTACTAGCTGATTATATAGCTGATCAGAATGTCTGATTTATAGAAAAGATTATTATTTCTATCAGGAAATATAAAGAAAATAATTAAAATCTAATTGAGTGGCTTAAAGAATTTAATATTATAATCTAAGCTAATGATATTACTGATATCAGAAAAGTATAACTAGTTAGAGAATATTTAGAAGATACTACTATCTTGTAATATGATGAAAGAGAAAGAGATAATGTCACTAGACTAATAGTCTGAAATGATAATAATAACTAGTTATATAATTTTAGTCATCAATTTGCTACATATTTTCATACTTGAGAAAGAATTAATCAATAGTAAGATGAAATTAAAATCTTGTAGCAGACTAATACTATAGAAAAATATATAAATAAATTTATCAATCTATTTTATAAAGTAAATTCAGAAAATAAATATTCAGAAGAATATAAGATCCAAACTTATAAAAGAGAACTCAAATCAGAAATTAGAAAATAAGTACAGATCTTAGTTGATAAAACTTTTCTAAATATATAAAGAATATAAAGAAAGCAGATGCAGATATATCAACTTGTAGATATTATCAATTCCAAATTCAGGATAATTTAACATTGAATGTTATATTAGTAGTGCTTTAAGATCTTAATCAGTGAATAGAAAGTATTAAAATTAATAAAGAATCTAATTATAATAAAAATAATTTAGGTTATAGATATAATAATTAAAATTCTAAGCTAATTTTAATCTGTTATAATTATGATAAGCCAGATTATATTTGTTCTAATTACTCTCAGTTACAATTATATTAAAATAAACAGAATAATTTTGGAAATAATCATCAAAAAATGAATAGAAATAATCAATAATAAAATAATATGTTATCAAATCAGGTAAATAATATTAATAATCAAAATATAAATAATAATCAAAATATATTATTAGCTCAAATACAAGCTCTAATTGATAATATTCAAATATTAACTGCCAAATCAGATAATATAAATTCACTATTTAATACATATAAATATTTGATTGCTAAAAGGAAATCCAAAAATTTCATTATAGAACTAGATCTATAAGTTAATCTTATAAAAAAGCAATTAATAAAAATATAGAACTAAATAATAATAAAGAAAAAAAACAAGAAGATATTTCTGAAGTTATTCTTAATCAAAATATAAATAATATTAAATCATCTAAAACTCTTAAAGAAGAACTTGTTAAGAAAACTATTTGCAAAAAGAAAAGCAAAATCATTCTATTTGTACAAGTCTGCCAGGGTGACCTCTAAAAGTTCAGGTCACGTGATATTACTAATTGATACTGGTACTTCCAATCTGTTAATTCTGACCTATGGGATATTACTTAACTTGATCCGGTCACATTTAATAATATATTAAAAAAATAAAGTTAATATAAATCATTTAAGCTGATTTATTATTTTAATAAAATTTATTATTTTAATAAATACATCTTCAATATAATATTTAAATACCATTTCTCCTGTGTACTATCAAGTAAAAGAAATCTAAAAAATCTAGATAAATATATCATATTAGATTTGATTTAGATGATACTTAAAGTTTAAATTCCTGAATTTTATGATCATGTGATTTTAAACACGTTAAAGTATGTTACTTCTTTGCTGTTCGATATCTAAATCCTAATGCTAATTACAAAACAAATACATTAAATATATTATAATAGATCCCTTACATATTACTATTCAATACCTAGATCCTAATTACATACAAATAAATTCTTAAAAAATGATATTTTGTACTAAATGCAAATGTAATCATCCTGATGATCAATTTACTTAGAATGGTATATGTCACAAGATATATAGAAGATGTAAGAAGAATCAGGATCGAAGAAATAAAGAGCACATGTTACCAGCTAGAATCACAGTGAATATATCAGGAGAATTACAAGAACATATCGATAATATCATGTGAATCAAAATTAACTATCTTCATGTGGGTGACTTCATCAAACATGAAATCCAAGATCTAACAGCTGGTGCATATATTGATGGAATAGCTGATATAGCTTATAAGACTCACTTACTGGTACAATTAGATATTGTTATCACTCAAAACAAGACAGCAAAGGAGATGGCCGATCTTGTAATTGCAGAAGTTGAAGGTGGTGATAATTTTTCATGAAAGTAAGTAATTTCATCTTGTGAAATAAATTTTTATTAAATTATTACTTACTAACTGAGATATATTATTGAAGTTTTCATAATTCAAATGTATCCAGAAAATTCAGAAATGCAGTCAGTTATTTTTCTTATTTGTATTACCAATTGAGAGATATACAGGGTGAAATATATAAAGATTCTAATCACAAATGATAAATACAATATGATTGTAAAGGGAAAGTTATTATGTATATTGATATGATACTCAGTATTATAATAGTAGATATATATCACGAATTTCTCTATCTGCGTTCTGATCTTTGCATTAAGATACCCAATAAACTATAGGAAGAGATCAATACACATTCGCACCTTACTGTAGTAGACTTAAAAAATTACTTACAATATCAAGGATTTGATATCTCAAAATACTCTCCCAAGTGCATTTACTTCTGGAAGTCTATAGCAGGCCAGAAGTTATTCTAATATTATAATGATTACATTAAATTTACTCGCAAGTTGCTCAATGAATACGATAGTCATGGTTTCTATTTGTACCTTAATATAAAAGATTTGGAGACCACAGCTATCAGTTTTACTATCTTGTTACTAAATAAAATCAAGAATTATGGTATTAATATTACCAAGATATACTTAAATATCACTTATAAAACTACATGTGGATGCTATGAACTTTATGGTATCATAGCAGAAGTTAAAGATACCAGCTTCCCAATTGCCTATCTTATACTTGATACAACTAAGGCAGATATGAGTACTAGTACAGACAGACATTGTAAAGTCTTGAAGAGCTTTCTAGAAACCTTGAAGCTATGTGATATTAATCCAAGATTTGTGTTTACTGATAAAGATTTCACAGAGATTAATGCAGTGACTAAGGTATGGGGATCTTTAGCAGTTCAATTATGTGCTTGGCACATGAATTGGATCCTAAAACTTAAGCTTAAAGAGAAAGCCAAGCCGTTAAATAATACAGATCATGAAACACAACATGAAATACAACATGAAATATAACTACATACTATAACTTATAATATTAGTAAAGCAACTAACGAGTTTGACTTTATTAATCCTATCTTTTACCTAATATAAGAAGATCACAATTCAAGAATGTATATTATCTATCCACCAGCATATCGAGAGTTAATTTTGAAGCTGATGCAGAAACATTTTGATATGTACCTATTGATACCTATTGATGCTCAAGAAAACTCCATAATATTAACAGATATTAGATGAAGTACCATAAGAGAAATATATCAATTCTGTATAAAAAATTTCTTGCGATTACTATAGGCCTATCTCTGGACTAGCTGGTATTCATTAGAGCGGTGGCACCTGTGAGCACGATCAGTTAGATTTATAATACCTTTTGGAAAAACAATAATGATGATTGAAGTCCACTGGAGTGTTATTAAAAGATATTATCTACACTATTTCAATTGTCCAAGACTCGATTTGCTGCTTTGGACACTCATCAATGAGATAATATTAGCACAAAAAGAGTGACTATCCCAAATTCTAACCAGCATGATAATACCATAGTAGTGAGATGATTTCAAGAAAGTATGAATTACTACATTTACAAGTAATAATCAATGAACTGATGAGTATATTAAGGGCAAAAGAAAGTGAAATACCAGTATGAAAGTAATAAATCTAGGCAGTTCATATTTTACTGATATTGCTCGCTAGGTCTGTAACTGTCCTGCCTTTCTTGGAAGTCGCTTCCTTCTATACAAGTATTTAGTCTAGCAGATTAATATTATGTCTAATGGCAAATGATGAAGGCTGCTGTACTGTGATTTTGAATGTTGCACCACTCTACCATTTCTTGTTTTAAGGAATTCTGAAAGTAAAGAAATTACAACTAATATCTTATCTGTTATATCTACCAAGATTAAAAAAGTCCAAGTCGCTAATTCCAATAGTATAGAAGCCACCATCAATAATATACCCAATAATATTACCATTGATAAAAATCCAGAAAAAGAGGTCTGGACTTATATTGAATCAAATTGGTCATCATTTGAACAGATAATCAAGTAAATTTATATTGAAAAGTCAGCCAATAACTGGCACCATGTTCATGCAATGATAGGATAGAGTAGAATTATACTAATGGAAGAGGAAATCCAGGTAACAGAATGACAAAGATATTAATAGCTGACTTGGATATCAGTAAATAGAAAGCCATACTTAATATTTTTGTCATATCCAGAAGAGTCTGATGATTGTAGAGAAAAATCATATTTTGCCAAGAGTATATTAACTGATGATGCGGATATTGTAGCTATAGAAGATAATGAGAATAAATAAAAATGATATTAGCATAGAAAGCACAATTAAAAACATATATATTTGTTAATTGTACTTATCTAAAATTCTATTTAATTATTCTTCAATAATTTATCAAAATCATAATTAATTACCATTGCCTGTAAAAAGAATAGTAATGTTAAATTCAAAGAATTTATCATTAATATAGAAGATACTGAAGAAATACTGAAAGAATCTCTCTATCAATGCTCTCCACTAAATGACATGACACTAATACAAGATAATGTAAGCTCTGACATAATTGATAAAACTTATGAAGAATTACTTGAACAAACTCTCATTATATTCTTCATTCACCTCGCAAACTGAGACAAGTGCTAATCAAGTATATTTAATATACTTATAGCACATAAATATTCTATAGATTGGAATTGACAGATTGGAAATACCAATATTAATCAGCAATATCACGTGATCCAAACTTTTAAAGGTCACCCTGGCAGACTCTATTTGTACTTGCTATCATGATTAAAACTCATGATATTCTAGAAGATTTAGCTTAATAAAAAGCAAATATAACTATTATTCAACTTATTCAGATCTTATTATCTTAAAGAACTCAGTTATCAAAAGAAATATACTAAGCTATAGCATTCAAGTCAAAAAGAAAAAGAAGAGTATTGCTTAAACAAAAACTCAAAATCATATCTGTCTGATATGAAATCAAAGTTGGAAAGAATATTATTAATTTAATTATTAATACTAATATCTCTGAATATATTACTATACATAACTTTATTAAAGATATTGAATTGAAAATATAATATAGTTCAAATATTTCTATATTTAATATAAATGAAGTATTAAAATAATCTCTTAGAGCTATTAATAATCTACTTTTGAATATTGATGAAATTATAATTTCTACTGAAGTAGATATTATTGAAGCCAAAATATACTTAGTAATTATTGAAATAGACTTTTTGAATAAAATCAAAACTAATATTAATATTAGAAAAGGATATTAAAAAAGATATGATATATATATATTAATACAAAGGAAAAATCAGAAGAAATAATATCTTATATTCTATAGAAAGTAAAAAATCTTTTGAAAAAATAGGAATAGATTTAATTAAATCACCACTTTTCATCTTTAAATATAATAATCAGAAAAGAAAAAAACTAATTAAATTTATTTATTGTAATAGAGAAGAATTAATATTTGATGATATTAGTTCTGAAGAAGATAAATCAGAAAAAGATTCTGAAAGTGAATTTGAGAAATAGTATCTTAAAAAAAAGACTTTTTTTATGTAATATTATAATTATTAAAATACTATAATCTCTAGATAACAAGAAATTCAAGATGATAATAATGTTAAGATTATTACTAAAAAAGTTTAGATCTCTGTTGAAACTCCAAACTGAAGTCTAAAAGATATTAACTTTAGAGAAATACCTTTTCAAATTATCTGAAGTATTAAAAGAATTCATAAAGTACAAGTTTATCAAGAAGAAATCAAAATCAGATGGAAGAAAAATATCTGAAAAGATTTTAAATAACTTGACAAGAAGTTTACTTAGAAATGCAATTGGAATAACTGATAGTTATTTAACTGACAAGAATCAAATAGTTAATGCTAGTGCTCTAGAAATCTCTTTATATCTGATCATTAATATCACTAATACTAAAATAATCTTGTTAACTATATAATAATTAAAATATATAAATCTTTTCATGCTAAATTTAAAATCAATAAAGACTGGGCTGATAAATTTGAATAAAAACTCTTTATTAATAAAGAGTCAAGAAAAGTTTTGATTTATATCAAGCTGCTTTATAATAATTCATCCTAACTCTCAGATTGAAAGATACTGAAAATATGAAAAATATATTAACAAATATTATACTGAAATATACTTCAAAATGAATAAAAAAAAGCAATCACTTGTGACAATTGTATTAAAAAAAAATAACTTAATCTTCCTACTTACTTTTAATATAGTAAATGTAATGAATCTAGCAAAATATTTGTTATTGGAAGCTATAAGATAAGATACTTTTGTACTTATAAATATTAATATATTTATTAGTTTAATCATGAAGAATAAAGAAAGAATACTAAAATAATTAACAAGCTCAGAAAAAGAGAAATACTATTAAAAGTTTATGAAGAATATGATAAAATCAGTAAAGTAATTTTATCTTGCTTTATATATAAAAATAACTATATTCAAGAAATTATCTATAAGCGTTTTGTAGAAGTCTCTGCTACTAAAATAATTTAATATATTTATCAATAACTCAGTTCTAATTAAAGATAATAATTTGTTTATTTAGATTATATTAATATAAAACTCTATTAAGAATATCTAATTTCTTGTAATAATAATAAATATAATAATTATATATAATTTGAACTTTCAGTTAAAGTAAATAAAGAAAAATATCTTATAATTTTGAAACTAATTCCAGAAAAAGTAGTAATTAATAAATTAATTGAAAAAATAAATTATATTCCTATTTCAACTCAATCTCCTCAACTCAAATTAAATGAAATACATAAAAAATTCAAAATTATTTATTAGATACTTAATAAATTCTCTTAATAATTTAATAATTATTTAAAGGATATCTCTATAAAACAAAATGATAGATACTATATAGTTAAAGTTTACAATGAATAAAATAAAGAAAAATTATCAGAAAAAACATATTTTACCAATACTAGTTATAATATTTATTATACTAGAAAAGAAGTAATCAGAATTCTATTATATTGAGTTATATTAGTAGATATCTATATTACTATAAAAATTTTTATAAGAGTTATATATCAAGAAATATCTTGCTAAACAAGAAATTAATGTTAAAGATAAAACTATTGACTTGAGATATACTGAAAATAATAATATCAATATCATTATTCAAAATAATTCAGAAGAAAATTATATTATTAAATCTGATCAGAAAATTACTCAACTTATATTTCTATAACTTGCACTTATTAATCAACTTAAATCAGTTTTTACCAGAGAAAAACTAGAATAATCTAGTCAAGAAATAGCTAGATTTGATTTACTAATTATCAAGAAGCTTATATCTATTTCTTAAAATAAAATAAGAAGAAAAAGTTATTAAATAATAAAAATTAACTGCTGAATAAGAAAGACTTCTTACTTAATTACTAGAAGATAATGCTAATATCTTTATAACTAAATTATATAAACTTGACTAAAGTAATATAATTCAATATGAAATATATACTGAAAATAAATTATCTATTAAATAATAATCTTACAGAACTACTCTTTTAGACTAATCATTTATATTAGAAGAAATTCAAAAAATATTAGAAGCAAATATAATTTGACTTTCAGCTAGTTCTTGAACTTCATCTATTATTATAATTTCCAAAAAGAATAAAAAGAAAAGATTTTATATTGATTACTGAAAAATAAATATTATAATCCAAAAAGATACATATTTATTATTAAAAATTTATAAAATAATAAACTTTCTTGGAAATACTTACTAGTTTTTATCTATAGATTTAATCTCTAAATACTGACAAATTGAAATGAAAGAAGAAAATAAATCTAAAATAACTTTTATCTTTAGAGAAGGACTTTTTGAATTTAATATCATGCCTTTTGAATTATATAATGCTTCAATAACTTTTCAATATACTATAGATACTGTACTAGAAGAATATAATTAGAATTTTACTAATATATATATTAATAATCTGAATATATTCTTAAAAGATTTTGAAGAATACTTATATTATCTCAACAAAATATTTTATAGAATTTAAAATACCAATCTAAAACTCAATCCAGAAAAATGTAACTTTTGCAGAAGAGAAGAAGAAATTTTTCCTAATCTATCAATTATTCAAAAGATAAAAAATTTTCTCTAATCAAGAACTATTAAAGAATTCAGATTATTTCTAGGATTAGTTAGATACTACAAAAAATTTGTAAAAGAATTTTTTAAATTGCTATATTATAAAGATGGTAGTCACAATTACTATGTTGCAATACTTATATTACAACTATATATTACAACTTATTAAAAAATTTATAAAAATTGTAACTTGTCATAACTTATCACAATTTACTGTAACTTATCACAACTTATTATAGCTTATTATAGCTTGCTATAACTTACTATAGCTTACTATAGCTTACTGTAACTTATTATAATAATATTTTAAAGAATATATTTACAAATTTTCATAATTTTTAAATAATTTTTTATTAAAATATAAGCAAAAAATATATTTATTATTATTTTTTTTAGAAATTATACTTAAAT
>CAJVPS010003505.1:0-10144 GCA_910591765.1 Ambispora leptoticha
TTATTAAGCTAACATGCCTTGCGCTATTAGAGAATCTTGTTCGTAATATCCTAAAGAATATATCTACAAACTTTCGTAAGTTTTGGATACTTCATTATCAAAAATAGACGAAAATGTTACGTGCTACTACTTTTGCCGGGAACTGTATTATAATTTTTTGAAAAGTTAAAATTATTTGAATTATTATTTCTAAAATAATTATTATAAAATAATTTTTATATTATAAATAATTAAAAATCTTTTTAAATTTTCTTATAACTTAGTATAAACTTCTTTTTTATCATTAACTTTTAGAAAATATTTCTAAATTAGTTAATAAATATTAATTTATATATAAATTATTATATTTTTATAATATTAAAAATTTTTTATAATAATAAAAATAATTATTTTATTTAATAATCCAGTATAATTTTTTATTTAAATAAAAAATTTAAATTGATTAAGTTATATTAATTTTGGTTTTAAATTTAGCTTGCTATATTTTTTATTAAATTTATTAATTTTTAAAAATATACAATAGTATTTATTATAAAAAAAAATAATTTTTAAATAATTTTAAATAATTTGAATAAAAATTTATAAATAATTTAATTATATAATATTTGAATAATATTTTTAAACTAATTTAAAAATTAATTTTTAGATATAAAAAATTATTATAAATAAGAGAACAAATATATATTATATAATATATAATTAATATAATACTAATTTCTTCTTTATTTTAGATGGAATTTTTATTATTTTCTATTAACTAATTATTTTAATTATATAAAAAATAAGATTTTTAAGATTCTTTCTTTTTTTTATAATATATATTTGTTCTTTAATAAAAACAATAATAATAAAAATTAATTAAATTAAAATAAATATAATAATTATTACTTAATCTTATATAATTAATATTATAAAAATTTAAAAATTTTAAATTTATATATTAATAAAAAATAAATATAATTATATAAAATTTATAAATATATATTTTTTAATATAAAAAAAATTTTTAAAATATATTATATATAAAATTAGTTCTTGAATAATTTTAAATAAAAATTTATTAGTAATTTAATTATATAAATATTTAAATAATATATTAAACTTTTTTAAAAATTAATAATTATAAATATAACTAACTTTATATTTTTATTAATTTTATAATATAAGCTTTATTTTTATTAAATTTAACTTTTTTATAATAAATTTTATTAAAAAAAAGTATAATAATAAATATAATTAATAATAATTTTGTAAAATTTTAAATACAATTTACAAATTATAATAATTATATATCAAATTATTAGATAATTTAATAATTTTATATTATTCTATATATTATATTAAAATTTTAAATTTATTATATTAATATTAATTAAAATTTAATTCTATAAATAATTATTTAAATTTATTATTAATATATAATATTATATAAATTAATATAAAAAGATTTGTATCTTAATATTAAAATCAATAATTTTTTTTAATGAAAATTATTTAAATTTTAACTAATATTTATAATTTTTTTATATTAAATAAAAAATAATTTAAATTAACTTTTTATACTATTTTAACTATTTTATTATACTTTGATTTAATAATAAATAAAGTATTATTTTACTAAAAAAAAAACTAAAATAAAATTTTTTTTAAAAAAAAGATATTTTAAATATTATTACTATATAATATTAAAATTTTAAATTATATAAGTAAATTACTTTAGATTTGATAAATATATATTTTATTTTCATAAAAATTGAATTAGTAATTATAAAGATATTAAGATTTAAAGTTAAGTAATTAAATTATTTACTATATAATTTTTATATTAATTTTAATCAAATTTTATATAGTAAAATTTAAGAAATAATAATTGAAAAAAGTTATTATTAGTAAAATTTTTTTATAAAAGATATATAATAAAAATTTTTATATTTAAATAAATTTCAATATCTAATAACTTAATTAAATAAAACAAAATTAAAATTTTATTTTAAAAAATAATTATTAATATTTATCTGAGATATAAATCTTTTTGTATCAATTTATAATATTAAATTTAATAATATACTTTTTTAAAAATTTATAACTTATTATATATTTAGAAATATTAGTATTAATTATAAGATTAATTAGTATATTTTTAATTTTAACTTTATATTAAATAGTTATAATTTTAATTTTTTATCAAATTATAATATTTTTTTCTTTTTATTAATCTTTTATATTATAAATTTGTATATATTTTTAATATTTAAAAATATTGCTTTAATAAAATATAAATTAATTGATTAATAGTAATATTTTATTTTAATATTAATAAGATCTTATATAATATTATAAAATATTAATTTTGAGTTCAATATTAGAAATATTATTTTTACTATTTTAATAGGAAATATAATTTTTGTAAATTAATACTATTAATAATTTCTTGTATTTTTGAAATAAAACTGATTAAAAATTAATATTAAGATTAGTTCTTCAATTATATTTAAAAGTACTTTTATAATTAAGTTGATTTTTTTCTGATTTTTCAAATATTGATATGAGATTAATAAGTAAAACTAGTATTATTATTTGTGACAGTTGTTAAATATTGATTAATATTTGTAAATTAATTATTAATAACTGAATTTGAACCAGAAAATTATTATTATTATTATTATTATCTAAATTATTATTTGATCTTGTTATAAATTCTCAAAGTTCTTCAAAATAATTAAATTTACTTGAGTTCAAAAAGCTAATTCACTACTTCCTGAATTGTTATTATAAAGAAATTCAATTATTAAGATATTAAATTTATTGATCTCTTCTAATAAATTGATAAATGTAATAATTAGTTATTTAATAAGTAATCAGTTTCAATATAATATGATAAAGCAATTACAAGGCAAACTCGATAAGACGAAGGTCGAGGGCAGAGACAATTTATTCGGCTTATCGAGATTTTCGTTTTACTAAATTTCGCACAAAGCCGAATTTATATATAATAAAAAATTTGGTAAACCAGAAAAACTTCGGCTTAATGCAATTTCGGCTTAGCGTGGCTTCGTCTTAACGAGTTTGCCTTGTATATTGAAATTCTGATAAGATAATATTATTAATTAAAAATTAAAAGTAATTATACTGATTATTAACTGATTATCAAATACTAGATCAGATAATAATAAACTTTAAATCAATATGATTTGAATATTAATATAAATTTTCTGTACTTCATGTATATTATTAATAATATTACATGTAGTTTGTATTTATAACTTAGAGTAATAGAATATCTTATATAATTAGAGAAGATATTAAATATGTACATGTACATATTCATGTATATTTATTTCGAATACAGACATGATTTCCACATTAGGGATTTATGGTTACTTTGGTAACAATAGATCTAATAAATTCAAAAAGTTCCTCGGCAGTTGGCCTGTTTTCTGGAATAGGATTCCAACATTTTTCAATAATAAATTTGCACCATCCGGGAATATCATTTGGTATCGTAGGTCGTATTCCATTGCAACTGTCTAATACATGACCATATCCAAACTTCGATCACAAAATGGTCATTCACCAATTACAATCTCATACAAAACCATCCCAAAACTATAAATATTTACAGAATTAGTGTATGGCTTTCCATTTAGTGCAATTTTAGAAGTGGTGCATTAACCACATATTTCTAGAGTGAAAGTCGCGATGCACGAATTTTTTAGATCAAAGATAATATTACACGTCAATATTTCGTAATGGAATTAAAATATTATGGAGTTCAAACTCTGTATAATAATTTTCAACATAACTTTTCCTTCTTCATGATTTATTTTCTTCATTGTAAATTGTTCAAAAACTTCTTTTTGCAAGATTTTCAACTTTCAATTCGAATAATATTTGATTTCATCTTTTTAAGTTCACCTTATAAATCACATGTATATCGATTGTATATATACATGTAAAACAAAACGGTGGATTGGGATATGGGGAATCTACCAAATAAACCGTGAGACTGTACGATCACGGGATTGTCTAGTTATTTATCCGCGTTTTCCGTTAATTAATTTGTTATTACATACGTTAATCGTTACCGACCTCTTGTCGAGTTGCCCGATCGACTTTCTCTTCAATAGTGGTGTCGCTGGTTCCTACCTAAAAAGGTAATTCACTGATCGTAGTATCGCAATTTGCGTAATCCCAGGGTAGACTTCTTTTTTTAACAGAGGACAATAATAAACTTGCAATAATAATTTGAAGGCGTGTATATTAAGTAAGAGTAATAATAATCTTTATTTATTTTTAATCAAAGCTCATTACAATTGTTAATTAGTTAATTAACTTTATACTGAACTAATTCTTTTTTTCTTCTACTCTAAAGTCTTCTCTATTTATAATTGGCACTTTTCTCGTCACGATCCCACTCTTATCGCGACGCCAAGACTAATGAATCATCTTTTTTTGATTTTATTAGTCGGCGCCCTATTGGTACACCTTCATATATTCGGGATTTATTGCCTCCCCAACGATGCATCAATTATGGCTTTGATGCATCGTTGCATATACTTCCCTAATTTCCCTAATCACGAGATCTGATCCCGTGCCCAATATCACGTGGATCGGGATCTACGTGATGACGTTAGTCTAATTTCATGCTACGGTGTATCAACGTTATACATGTATTTGGGAGCGGTACAAAAACTTATTTGCATATTTAGTTTAATGTATAGATTTTTGAGTTTGATAAACTTTATGGGTATATCATGTATGCAGTATCGGTATGCCCTTCTCTAAACCGAACATGAACTTCGAATAAAATTATGACTTTCTTGTTTGAATAACGATAATGAGTAATGGATGTTTTTTATCTGACAGAGAAGACTATCTTAAAAATTGAAAATTAAAGCACAATTAACGTGATGTTAAATTTTAATTTGTGCTATCTAAATATTAGCGGAAGGCGTGGCTTTTGACACAATAAAATTCTGAGGTTCACCATTGCCGAGAGGTCTCAATGCAGGATAAGGCTGGTTATTTTCATCTTTCTATGTTCAGTAGAAATAATAATTAATCAATTAATAAAGAAGAGTATATTCAGAAAGAAGATTAAATATCAAATATTTACCATTACAGTCAATGCACCATCATACTGTTCACATGAAATTACTGAAGTACTATGATCATAGCGCCATCTTGGAGCTAAGACCTTATGTTTCAGTACTGATCTTGACACTTATACAAGGTAATACAATAATATGAAATAAAATTAAAAATTAAAAAGATAAATAAATGTTATTAGTTATTATTTATAAAATTTAAAATACACTTTCGAATACTTACAATCTTCTCTTGATACTGATAATGCTCCTTCATTATATTCAGAAATTATACGATTGTCCTCAAATCTCCATAATACTTCAGGATCATACTATTTATAGAACATAACATTTTAGTTATAAAATTTAGACTTTTTGAACTTATAATAAAATCAGATAATTCTTTAACTTACATTTAGACTCCTTTCCTTCAAAGTTACTTCTGTATTTGAGAGCAATTTTGCAGTGAGAACAAGGCCATTTGAGTAAATCCAATACTTTGCCATGTTGAATAGAATAATTTAGAAATGCTATATATTAATGAATATAAAATTGGATGAGTTACAAATTCTGTCTTTATTTATATGTTTGACATGTATTAGGATTCTTCAACAGTCTGAAAGAGAATTAATAGTAATATATTTTAGTTTTCTCATTTATGTTTTTATAATTTATTATTTTTATGCATATCTTTAATAACTTCATTGTCAAATGAGAGACTTGATAATATTAAACGAAGTATGCGGGCCGTCACAGAAACAACATTTTACACGGTTAATTCAACAATGCGAGTTTTTATATATAAAGAAAATAATTTCATTGTCAAATGAGACACAATAGTATCTACACGGTTAATTCTTAAAATATTATTTTTCATGCAGGGTCCCAGGGTTATATGTAAAAATGTATCCGCGACATTTCTGGTTAGTACTACATGTATTTCTATATTCTACATTTGTGTCGGATTTATTTTGCTGATAAAAAAATTTATTGCTTATGAGAAAAAATTAACATGGTGGTCGAGAAAAATCTATTGTCAATGAGACTTGATACATGTACATGTAGTACGTATCAAACAAAATATGCGGGCTGTCACGGAAGTAACGTTTACACGGTTCTATATTAGCGTCGGATTTATTTTTCTGATAAAAATTTATGTAACCTTAGTAACCTTATTGTTGTGAGAAAAAATTAACATGATCGAGAAAAATCTATTGTCAAACAAGACTTGATACACGTAGTACGTATCAAACAAAATACGCTGGCTGTCGCGGAAGTAACGTTTACACGGTTCTACATTAGCGTCGGATTTTATTTTTCTGATAAAAATTTATGTAATTTTAGTAACCTTATTGTTGTGAGAAAAAATTAACATGATGATCGGACAAAAATTTATTGTCAAATGAGGCTTAATACGTACCAAACAAAATACGCGAGCCGTCATGGAAGCAAAATTTTACACGAATAATTCTTTGAAATCAAATCAGTTCATAATGTTTTCTTATATTAAATCATAATGCGTTTTTGTTAATCAACTTTCATGCTTCATTGCATGCAGTTTCAAATTGGTTAAATATGTGCTGGTTTTAGATAATTATTTTTACAAGAAACAGATTTGTTGTAATGTAACTTAAAAAACTCATAGATCTCGACAAAAGAAATTTTTTACACTTAATAACTTGCGTAATTAACCTTAAAGGAAAAATACCACCGTGCTTAAAGATGGTTTGTTCGTTTGAACCGGTTAAATAAAAACTGGAAGTGATTCCAGTTCTATATACATGTACACTCGGCAATGATCGACGTAATTAAGGGGTAATTTCAAACGTCTATTGTGCGACAAGGAAACGACGCACATTACTTCTGAAATCTCAAGCTTTCAAATAAAATAAAAAAACCGATGTCAAATCCAACCAATACTCGTCAAAATTACGACTTACAGATTTTGAGCGCGGTGAGATCATCAGCGCTTGGAAGTGTGGTTTGTCTGAAAAAAAGATTGGAGATACTCTAGGACGACCCAAATCTACTGTTCATACTATTATTAATAAATACAAAGAGTTTGGCCAAACTACAGTTGCCGCCCGGAGCGGTAGACCACAAAAATTAGATGATAGAGCTACTCGAAGGTTAATTAATATTGTTAAAGATGATCGACAATAAGGAGTTGACGAAATTACCAAAAAATTCAATACTGCTATGACTGTAACTTTTAATTCCAGTACTATACGACGTACTCTTCATGAATATAGATTTAATGGTCGGGCTGGGGTTAGAAAACCTTTTGTATCTGAGGAAAACCATCAAAAATGATTAAAATGGTGCTCAGAAAGAAAAGATTGGATTAGTGAATAGGAATTAGTAATTTGGAGTGATGAATCAAGATATCTAATATTCTGAAATGATTCCCGACAATGGGTTTGGCGCCAACCACATGAAAAATATGATGTTGATTATCTTCTTCCTATTATGAGATCAGGAAATCAGGGAATAATGGTGTGGGGATGTTTTACTCAAAATTCACTTGGACCATTAATCGAAGTTAAAGGTGGAATAACCGGTCAAAAGTATATAGAAATAATGGAACAGAATCTTCTGCCATTTCTAAATGATTTGCCAGGTAGTTCTATTCATCTTTTTCAAGATGATAATGCGCCAGTCCACAGCCAGTCAGTGAAAAGAGGAAAATTTAATCACTTCCATGGCCTACCCAAAGTCCTGATCTAAATCAAATTGGCATTTGTGGAATGATTTAGTATGACGAATTCGTGCACGCTCAACTCACACCTAAAATCTAGAAGAATTGATGGATGCACTTGCGGAGGAAGTGGAAACGATTAAACCAGAAATTTGGTTGAAAGTATGCCGAGAAGGGTACAAACTGTAATTGATGCTAATGGATATTCAACCCGATATTAATTATATGTATAAAAAGCCCTACTTTTACTGAATAAAATGACATATTTTTTATTGTAATTAAATTTCGCGATCTACATTACTGATCATTTCCTGATTGCAGACTTTTGACCAGTGAAAAAAGTTATGTAACGGTGACACATGAAATCACGGTTACTTGTTTATCGAAACACAACATACAAATCCATCACAATCGCAATGTCGTCTTCTTTGATGTCATCGATAGAAATTGCAGTTTCAGAAAAACTTGTCAAATACTTTGACTTTAATGTTTTTAGAGATAAAAAAGTAATTGGAAATGGACATTTTGGCGAGGTATATAGGGCAAATTTAAATGATGATGTGATGGTAGCTTTAAAATCTATTTATGTAAAGAACGAAAACTATGAACGAAACTTAAAAGAATTTATGAAAGAGGTAAATTTATTGCGTTATTTGATCAGATATTCAAACTACCAATAGAAAATAGAATAACACTATGTATATAAACCAGTTAAAAATTCTTACCCAAGTTCAGTATCATCCAAACATTATTGATTTTTATGGAATTTCTAAAGGTAAATTTTATCATGTGCATATAACTTGATTCTAAATGTATGGAAATGCATGAATAAATTCTGTGTATTTTACCAGATCCCAGTACACAGAAATACATGTTGGTATTTAATTATGCTAATGGCGGAACTCTTCGAGATTATCTGGCAAAAAATTTTAAAAGTTTGAAAGGTATTGACAGGTTGTCTTTAGCCATACAACTTGCAAAGGGGGTAAAATGTATACATGACGAAGGCGTCATTCATAGAGACTTGGTAAGAATTTTATTAATTTTCTTTAACGTTAAATAGAATTTTAATTTTTATTTACCTTCTCACATCAAAGAACCATAATAATGTCCTTGTTCATAATGGAGAAATTAAAATCGCAGACTTAGGTTATTCAAAATTCTCAGATGATGACCTAAATTCAAAAACTGATTATGGAATTATAAGCTACGTTGATCCAGCTTTTCTAAAAGACCCGAACGATTTTCGCCGAGACGAAAAATCTGATATATTTAGCGTGGGAATTCTATTGTGGATGATTTCTAGCGGTCGTCCTCCATCGAATAAATGTGGATATATTGATGAAACTATCCGTGAGAAAGAAATGACCATATCTGGGACTCCTCATGAATATGTCGACCTCTATCAAAAATGTTGGGATAATATACCAACAAATCGGCCAACTATAAGTAAAGTAAATCAGTATTTAAAGGAAATAATTTGGTCTACATCAGAAGATTCTAATTTCACATATGGATTGTCTAATTCCTTAAGTTTCGTAGCAACATCATCAGAAGATTCTAATTATGCATATGAAGCATCATCATCAATCTCTACTAACAATTATAATTCCGTATATGAAACGTCATCATCATTCTCTAATATTTTAAGTGTCAAAACACCATCATCATCAGAAAATTTTAATTTTACATATGAAGCGTCATATATGCCTAATACAAGCTTCGGAGTACCGTATGTGCCTAATATCTTAAGTTTCGGAGTACCGTCATCGGTCAACTTAATTCAAGGATATTGGCCAACATATTTGCCAGCATATATGCCAGCATATCCAGCATATATGCCAATCTCTAATACTTTAATTAAAGAACAATCATCAGGAAATTCAAATATATTATATTATGAAGCATTTGAGTGGTACTTGAAATCAGCAGAGGGTGGAGATGCTGGAGGACAAAATAATCTTGGTGCGTGTTATCAAAATGGAAACGGAACACAAAAAGATGAGAAAAAAGCATTCGAGTGGTACTTGAAGTCAGCAGAGGGTGGAAATACATTAGGACAAAATAATCTTGGTTGGTGTTATGGTAATGGAATCGGGACACAAAAAGATGTTGAGTGGTACTTGAAATCAGCAGAGGGTGGAAATGCTATAGGACAATATAACCTAGGTTGGTGTTATAACAATGGAATCGGAACACAAAAAGATGAGAAAAAAGCATTTGAGTGGTACTTGAAATCAGCAGAGGGTGGAGATGCTGGAGGACAAAATAATCTTGGTGCGTGTTACCAAAATAACCATAAATTCCGTAATTCCTTAATTCCTGAAGATTTCGAATAGATTTAGAATAGTCTACATTT
>CAJVPS010003506.1:0-10144 GCA_910591765.1 Ambispora leptoticha
ATCTAGATGTATTAAATACATAATGATCATCTGTATATCCAGAGTGAAAATGATCTTCTTAAAAATATAATACAAAGTTAATCTGTTATACAGATAGTGCAAAATAAAGATCTAAGCTAAAAGAGATCTAAAGGAAGATAATCCAATCAAAATTATTACAGAAATATTACTGATTATGATGAAAAAGAAGAGATGTAATATATTACCTATGATGGATCTAAAGAAACATCAGCCCAAGAAATCTTCCTGGCCATCTATCAATAACTATCTCCATCTCAAAGAAAATAACTTACTTAATTGGAATATATTAATATGAAACTCTGTAATGAATACTTGATTTCTTGTGATTCAGATATTTATAAAGTTTATGTACAATCTGAACAAGTTGAAAAGTTATTGAAAGAAAAACATCCAGAACTAGAAAAGAAAGAGAAAGCTAAAAATAGTAATTATAATTCAATTAAAAAAATTCTAAATAAATATTACACAGCATCTGGAGACTATGAAGATAAAGTAGAAGAAGAAAACAATTCAAAGAACAGTTAGCAAATTTGATGATCAAAATTTATAATAATGAAGACAAAGAAAAAATGTCTGAAAGAGCTCATAAACATGATGCAGGCTTTGATCTTAAATATCCTAGAGAAGAAGTCATCTTGGTTTAACCTCATCAAACAATTATAATTAATCTTTATTTGGCAATTGAAGTTCCTGTAGAAACTGTTTGTCAACTAATTTCTTGATCATTATTAGCCAAGAAAGGAATAGAAGTTAAAGAAGGAACTATTAATGCTAGATATACTAGAAATATTGGAGTTCTCTTACATAATAATTTCAATAAACCTTATGAGATCCAGCCTAATAAATGAATTACTCAAGCAATCTTTTTATAACTTGCCCTAATTAAAGAAATAACATTTGTAGATACTAAAGAAGAATTAGAAGAATCATCTCATAGAATTCAAGGATTTAGATTAACTAAAAAGAATGAAATAGAAGTGTACTTCCTAGATAAATAAGAAATAGAAAAAGTAATTGAGCAAAGAGAATTAACACTTAGACAACAAGATGTCCTACATAACCTGTTATAAACATACAAAGATATTTTTGCATCAGATCTAAATGAACTTGGATGAATTAATATTATCCAATATTTAATTAATACTAGAAATGAAAAGCCTGTTCATCAAAAGACTTATAGAGCAACTCTACCTGATCAAGAATTTATTTATAATGAAATCTAACAAATATTAGATACAGATATCATCCAAAAATCTAATAGTCCCTGGATCTTACCTATTGTAGTAGCAGCAAAGAAAAATGACAAGAAATAATTTTGTGTTGATTACAGAAAACTTAATACTCTCACAAAGAAAGATGCCTATTCTTTATCACAAATTGATAAAATGATAGATAATCTTGAAGATGCAAAGTGGTTTTCATCTATAGATCTTACATCTGGTTATTGGCAAATTGAAATGAAATCATTCAGTATTAAAAAGATAGCCTTTATTTCAAGAGAAGGATTATACAAATTCAAAGTTATGCCTTTTGGACTTTACAATATATCAGCAACTTTTCTATGAGCTATGGATAGCATACTTGGAAATTATAACTGGAAATTCACCATGATTTATATTGATGATATAAATATATATTCAAAAACTTGGGAAGAGTACTTGAAATATCTATAAAAAGTTTTTCAATAAATTAGAGAAGCTGGATTAAAACTCAATCTGGAAAAATATAACTTTACTCAAGATAACTTACCCTTTCTTGAACACATCATAACTCAAGATGGAATTTTATCTGACTCTTTAATAATTCAATAAATTCAAGAATTTCCTATATCAACAAATATTAAAAAGCTTAGATTATTCTTAAAACTAGCTAGATATTATAGAAAATTCATCAAAGGATTCTCACAAATAGTAGTATCACTATTTAAACTTTTAAAGAATGATATTATTTTTGTTTGGACTGTAGTCCAAGAAAATGCATTTCAAACTTTGAAGAAAAAACTTACCACTACTCCAATTTTAATTTATCCTGATTTTACTAAGAAATTCTATCTCTATACTAACATCTCTGATTCCAAACTTGATGCAGTATTATCTCAAAAAGATGATGAAGAAAGAGAACGAGTAGTAGCCTATGCAAATATTTCACTCAAACTAGCTGAAAAGAATTATAATGTCATTAAAAAAGAAGCTCTAGCTATAGTCTAGACTGTTAGACAATTTAGACATTATCTTCTTGGATTTCTTTTTGAAATCATTACTAATTACAATGCATTTTGATAGCTATTTATTAAACAAGTTAATCCTGAATTCCAAATCTCAAGATGGATAATGACCATGATAGAATATAATTTTATTGTCACCTATAGAGCTGAAAAAACTAATCAAAATATGAATACACTCTCAAAAATATATTCACAGGAGTAGAATATCAAATTCACTTAATTAATTAACTAATTAGAATAATTTTTATTAGACAACTAATTAAATGACTTGCCCAAACCTGATTGATTCAACACCATGGATTTAATAATATATTATAACTTAATGAGATATCTAGAAAATGAAAGTTATCCTGTAGAATATACTGAAGAACAACAAAAGAAAATTTGTTAGTAATCAAAATACTTTTTAATTATTAATAGAGTACTTTACAAAAAGAATAGAAGAAAAGAACCTACCATACCATTTCAAGTATTAAAAGAAAATGAAATTGAAGTAGTAATGACTAGCATACAATCAGATTTACTTGCTGGACACTTTGGATTTGATGGAACTTATCAACAAATTGCTATTAGATATTGGTGGAATGGAATGAGAACAGATATAAAGAACTTTTTAGATCTTGTGAAACTTGTTAAAGAACTGATAGATGAATAACAAAACAATCTTTATATCCTATTAAAGTTGGATAGCCTTTTGATTAAATTGTAATTGATCTTGTTAACTCTTGTAAAATAATTAAGAAAAGAAATCAATATATTACTATAGCAATAGATCTACTCACAAAATGGCCTAAAACAAAAGCAATTTTAAATAAAGAAGCCAGTACAATTGCCAAATTTATTTTTGAAGAAATAATTTGTAGATATGGATATCCTAAAGAATTGCAGTCTGATCAAGAAACTGAATTTACAGCTCAGGTAATTAAAGAACTAACTGCTTGATTTGGAATTAAATACAAGTTTTTATCACTATATCATCCACAGACTAATAGAATAGTAAAACAATTTAATAAAACTTTATGTAGAATACTTCAGAAATATTATATTATATTAGATGAACAATGAGATATATATATACTATCAGTATTATTTGCATATAGGACACTTTGAAATAATACTATCAAATATGAATCTTTCTTCTTGATCTATGAAAGAGATATCTAATTACTAATTGATTTGAAATATTTATCACTAATAGCAAAAAACAAAAATAAAGAAGATAAAATATTAGATCAAATATTCTCATTAATCCATCACTTACCAGATAATATTAATACAGTACAAAATTGAATAAAAAGACAATAACAATAAATAAAAGAAAGACATGACTCAAAATTATAAAGAATCATATAATTTGAAATTGATAATAAAGTTCTAGTATACAATATGAAATAATATGTTACTCATGGAAATAAATTTCAGTCACAATAGAATACAGAATGGTTTTACATTTATAAAACCCTTGGTAATGAAGCTTACAAGTTGCAAAACCAACATAATCAGTTATTATGTAAAACTCTTAATGGTACTTAACTGAAGTCTCATCATAGTAAAGAAGAATACTTTGAGTCAAGAATAATTATTGAACATATGGAAATATCAATAACAAAAGAAGAAAATGAAGAATAGATTTTTAATCTCATGATATTTATTTATTTATTCCTTAGTTTACACAAATCTTAGTTAGTAGTACATATATATATGTATATGCTAATCACTTATTAAAAATTTCATTTTATAAATATAAGACTTTACTTTGATATTTTCTTTAAATTTTTATCATCTTTAATTATTTAATACCCTTATTAAATAGCTTAATTTCTTGTTAGTATTTAACTCTTTAAAGATGAATACTCTTTTTAGTAATTTTAATTTTATTCAAAATATTTTGACCCTTCACCAACAGTTGAAAGAAAATGAATTTAAAGAAACTTTACAAATTCAAGAAGATCAGTTAATACTTAAAGAAAGTAGTCAAAAAGTTATTTATGATCTTGTTACTGAAAGATAACTTGACAATAGTATGATCTTGGAAATACCTCAATGACCAGAACCAATAATAGAAGAAGCCTTAACTTTAACAAGTAATTCACAGAGTATTTCTAGAGTAAAACAACTTGTAAATATAATTAATACTGAAATTTCAAGAATAGCAATTACAGCAAATATTAATTACCAATTTCAACCTATTCAAAGCTGAAAGACAAGAGTTTAGACTATATTTAATGATCTATTTAAAAATTGTGATAATCAATCTGATGAATTACAATTTATTAGATATTATTACTTTAGACAATTACTAAAAGAAATGTCTAGATTATACTCTCAAAAATTAATGAAATTATAAAGAGAAATGGCACAGTTAAAAGGAGTTATTTCAATCAGAAGATACTTCCTTCTTGAAAAATGAATTTATCAACTTTTAGAAAAATATAGACTTGAGAAAGCATATAATTTCCAATGAATTACCTATAATGATCTGGTACATATAAGAAATGAAGAAATTAAAAAAATTTTGAAAAGAATTTAATAATTTCACTAGAGCTTGATCTTATTTAGAGGGATCAAATATTATCATAGTAACATAAATTTCTTTAATTTCATAATTTTTCAAACTTGGAAAATGTGATCAATCAATTGATTTTTGAATAACATGTGATTTCAAATAATATAATTGGTATATCAGTTATAGATTCAATCATAATTTAACAATATTTTTGCAATGTTCTTGCAATATTTTAAGATCATCAATGAATAATTAGTCCTAAAATTAATAACAGTTCACAAATGGTTTAATAATGATTTAGAAATGTTTTAGAAATAGTTTATCAACAAATTTTATTTATTTTTATCTTTTATCTTTTCTTTTTAGAATATATATCTTATTTTTCATTTTATTTCATTATTTGTATTTTAACTTATCATATATATCTTATCTCTTATTTTTACCTATTTATTTATTAATTCTTTGTCCTAAAAATTGTAATTGTAGTAAACAAGTTTAGATAGAAATTTGTAAAACCTCAAAGATATATAAATATCTCTGCTCTGAGATCCAAAATAAACATACTTGAATAGCAATAATTCAATTATTATTAAAAATACTTGAGTTATACTTATCTTATAATTTTTCTTTGATTTTTATCTTGATATCTTACTTTTAATTACCTCTTCTATCATAATAGATTATATTTTGATTGAAAAGATTCTTGATAGCTTCTTTATGTGCAAAAGCTTGGATTTGGTATTTGCATTTGTTACCTCTATTTGGAAAAGGTTTGATAAGCTTTCCTTTATGCAAAAGCTTTATTTGATATTTGTTATCTTTATTTTGATTTGGCATTGATTGTCTTAGTTTTGTTTGTATTTGTTGCAATTGTTTTAGCATTTGTTACTAGTTTTTAAGTATTTGTTGCTTAGTTTTGATATCATCTCTTAGTTTTGTATTTGTGATTACAACTTCATTTTATAATTTTGATCTATTGTATTTTTTATCTTATATTAATATAATACTCGTAAGTATTGATACTAGAAAATCTTTAGAATAATTATAATCCCCTTTATCTTTATAAATAATTCAGTCTTCATTCTCAAAACTTATTATAAACTATATTCATAGTAAAACTATCTTCCAGAGTATAGTTTGTAATAATACTTCTTGATCATCCTTAGTATATCTTAATATAGTTAAATTCAGAGTGAAACTTAAAGTAGAATATAATTTAAAAATAGACAATGTTATCAAGATTGAACTAGTCAGAAAAAAATAACTAAAGATAATAAAATTATCTTATGTTCATAAGATTTAATTTCTTATTGAATCTAACCATACTATGCAAGAAAATCTGGCTGATTGACTATTAAATAATGTGCACAATAATTAATAATATTAGGATTTGCCTCTTTTTTCTTGCATAAAATATACTCTAGCATCATTCTTTCTTGCCATAATTCTCTTTCACTAAGAATCTATTGGATTCCTTTAGACTGACTGTGCAAGTTGATATTGGATTTTGTCTTCTTGTTATAAATAAAGTAATCTTCTTCAATAACTATTGATTGATAACTATCACTCCATATCATATCTCACATTTTTGAAACTAATCCTCCTGGACTAAAATTCATTTTTGAAGCTACAAGAGTATCTTTAGTGAAAGCCATATAAGAAGTAGTATTATCAAAGATAAATATACTCACATTTTCCAGATGTATCCATTTAAAGATGTTTATTACCTGTATAACTTGTTCAAGAAGTTTTCTGGAGTTCCAAAATCTGTCTTGATTAGCACCAAGTATCATTATTATATATATCTCTTTCTATTTATCTTTAAGTAATCCTATTATCTCTGTTAAAAAATTACTCATATGCACATCAAGATCCAATTCTTTTTTTTATAATAGCTATTCTTCTTCAGAATCTCATATAGTATATGATTTATTATAAGTATGGAAGGTTGATTTATCATAAGTTACCTATATATACTCTTTCTTATTATTATTCAAATATGAAAAAGTTCTTATCTTATAATCTTTGTCAAGTTACTTGGATATAAGTTAATCAAGTTCAGTAATTTCTTGAAGAAAAATTTGATGATAAGCAATGATATCAGGCCATTCATATCTATCTGCGTAGATATCTTTTTGAAGATATTTATATCAAAAATCAAGTTTATATATTTATTGATAAATGATTCAGATTGAGATATATTGGACAGATTCAATATTTAACTAGGGAAGGATGTGCTACTTGAAATATTTCTTGACCATTATTAGATTCATCTTGAACTTCTGAAAATATAAATAAGTAGCTAATTAGAGAGAAACCAGCTTATTATGAAATAGACTTTTGAAGAGAAACCTCCCTTGAGTGGTCAGCTGGATTAATTCCTCTTTTATGTAGATATTTATCCACTTTCTTATATATTTTGCAAGCCATGGCTTACTATTAACTATCTCTGAAACCATTTTCACTATCTCAATTTTCTTTTTGTTATTAAGTTATAATCAGAAAAAATAAAGAACTATTATATAACAAGCAATTTGAGTTTTAGAAAGCATTTTATCAAGCATTATTCTATTTATAAATTTAATCATCTTACATATATTTTTATCTTCGGTCAACTCTGATTCAGTACTGTTATCATTTTTGATATCTTTATTAGTAATATGGAAGAATTATGAAATTTTTAAACTTCCTGTTATCACTTCTCTTAATTTTTTATTTTTTCTTTGCTATATCCATTTTGAATCATCAGTATAAATAGCTAGATGTCCTTTTTCTTAAAGCTCACTACTATTATTACAAAAAGCTAATTAATTATAGAATTTATATTTCTTAACATTATCTAACTTGTTGTCATCCTTTTAAAGATCATCTTCAAGATTATAATCTTAAAGATCATTATCTTTAAAACTGATATTTTCATATTTCTCACTTGAGCCAAGATTAACAAGATTCTTGGAAGAGAAAATATTTAAAGAAGTAATAATATATGAGTATTCTTTACTCGAATCAAGATTAACTAGATTCTCAGGATAAGAATAAACTGTAAATAGATCAACAGAAGAAAGAGAATTATGGGAAGAACCAAGAATAAGAAAGAATTTTATATATGCTAGCCAGGCTGAGTAAGTTACAAATGCTCTTTCCCATTGGTATCTTTTAAGTTTTAAAAGTCTTGGCATAATAAGAGAATGACATCCTTAAAATAATAAAACAAATCTTTCAATAATAAAATAATCATCTCAATCTAATAAAACAACCCTTCTTAGTATAATAAAACAATCTCTTCAAAATATATGCTTTTCAAAGCATGCAGTATTACTGAATGCTTTGAAAAGTATGTATTATTACTGCATACAGTCCAAATTGGTATTATAATAATGCCAGCCTAAATTATAATTAATATAATTAATTCTGATCAATAAAATCTCAAATATATAATATAATCACATGCAAAGTTGATGTATCTCTGTGTTAATTTTTTAACTTTATTATAAAAATTAAAAAATTTGATGTGTTATAACTTCTTAAAAAAAATTAAAATAAAAAATGCTCTTACAGAATTATAGCTTTACTAAAGATTTATTAATTTGTAAGAGAATTTTTTATTTTAATTATTTGCTTAAAAGTTATAAGATTTTTTGTAAGTTAATTAAAAATGTATATCTTATACTGTCACATACTGTATAACTAATTATTATTATTATTTCAAATAGTTAATCAGATAATATTATCTCTATCTTTTTTATTATATCACAAGATAGTAATATCTTCTAAATATTCTCTAATCAATTATATTTTTCTAGTTTTATAATTCTATTAACTTATATAATATTATTAAAATCTTTGAATCATTCAGTTAGTGCTTGATTATTTTCTTAGTATTTTCTAATAAGAATAATAATCTTCTTTATAAGTTAGGTATTTTAATCAGCTATTTAATTAATAAGTACTTCAAGAACTTAAATTAGATTATCTAGATTATTATTATTATTATTATTTAATATTATTTGATTATCTTCTTCTTTAGTTAATTAGTTACTATCTTCTAAATCAGTTTGATTATTTTCTTTTAAATCTGAAAAATTATTATTTTCTTTTGATTTTGATATTAAAATAAGTTATATTAAAGAAATAGAGATATCTTTTGAGTTTTTAGTTTTAGAATAATATCTGTTAATATTATTATTATTAGAAGAGATTCTTGATTGAAGATGAAGTCTTGATGGATAAATTATTAGTAAAATTGCTTAATTAAATCAAGTTACTTTTCTTGAGTATTAATATAATTAAATATAAAGATATTTGCTAGTTATATTATTCTTTATCTCAATTAGATAGTATATATCTTATTAAAATCAAGTTAAATTAATTCATAAAATAATAAATAAGTAATTTGATTAATTGATATTGCTCTAATATTTTCTGTAAGCAAATAAAATATCTAAAATTATAAAGAAAAGTCAGATTAAAGAGAATAATAATAGGAATAAAAGTATTGAAATAGTATTCTAATAGGATAATTAGGATCTTGATATGCTTGTAAGTAATAATTAATAAATAATTCAATAAAAGAATAATAATTAGTCATGAAAACTCAAGATACAAATATTTATTAATTACTTGAATATAAAAAAAAGGAGTATAAATAAAATATATAAAAAAAATATATATATTTAATAATATATGAAGAGAATCTTTCTCTATAAAGAAGATAAATAAAAGTAAAATATGAATCTTCAGGAGTTTTATTCTATAGAAGAGATATCAAAAATATATTATGACAAATTAGTAAATGGATTTTTACTTGAATTTATCTTAATGATATTAGATTAGAATAGATTGAATTAATTAAAGAATAAAGAAAAGAAAATTAGACTATACTTTTAATAATGATAAAGTTTTCTAAGATTTATGTCAATATTTATAGATATTATTTTTAAAAGAAGTAAAATAAATAATAAAAGAAATAAATAAATCAAGAAAATTATAAAGATCAATTAGTAAAGCTATAATAATTAATATAATTCAAGACTTAAGATGATTAAATAGTAAAGCTACTATTAATCAAAGAAGACTATAACTAAAAAAAAAGATAAAAATTAAATAAAATAACAAAATAACTAAACAAAAAAACTTATTTATAATAGAGATCTTTTACTCTCAAAAATAAAATAAATAAAACAAAAAGATTTATTTATAATAGAGATCTTCTAATTTTAAAATAATATTAAAAATCAAAAATTAATATAATATTATAATCCAAATCAAAAATTAACTTTGTATAATCAAAGAAATAAAACTAAGTGAGAGAAAGAGTACTAGTATAATTAGAAAAGAAATCTTTCAAAAAGATTATTATTATTATGATAATAAGCTTTTTAATTATATTTTTC
>CAJVPS010003507.1:0-10139 GCA_910591765.1 Ambispora leptoticha
TGTTTTTCGATTTTTGGCATATTGTCGTAAACTCGGAGTTGCTTTTAGGCAGGTACAATCTATTCGAAAAGTTTTATGTGCAATACAAGTCTATTGAAGGGACTCTTTCATGGTTACACCAATTTTAAAAGTTATAAACTAGAAATATTTCAACGGGTTCATTTTTTCAACACATTAACTATCCCACAATTTAGTTGTTTAGACCTGTAAGGTATCTATCCTTACGTCAATCAGTGGATTTACTCAATTCCCATCACTGCTTAGTCAAATTCACGTATCTCGAAAAATTATGAGATTCGTGAGCTCCGCATGCAGTGTATATTAATGGAATTCAGTTACTGATGGAATGTCTTAGACCCAATTATATGAGAAAAAATAATATTCAAAATAAAGGGTCAGTGATTCCCACAATCTAAGATTGTAAGTTTGTTAAATCGATAAATACTATTTTTTATTTGGCGTTATAAAATTGATTGATGTTAAATGCTTCCGAAATTTCAGGTAGTTAATACGGTATAATTTTTGGTAGAAATTTTTTATCGTTTACCTCCCTTCTTTTTCTTCTTTCTGTTTTTATCACCGCCACCGCTCTTGGGTTTACTTTGAAGTTCTTGTTGATTGGGTTGATTTACAACATTCTGTTGAGGTGATCCAGCGTTTGGACTTTCCAAATAAAAAATATTAATTTTCCAGAATTGAACTTTTTAATTAACAAATAGATTAAAATTACCTTTTTCCCGCAATATTCGCACTCCCAGTTCCACCAATTCCTCCACCTGCAACAGCGACACCTTGTGATCCTTTCATTAATTGTTGTTTTCTTTTTCCTTTTACTTTGTAGCTTGAGCGTTCTCGTTTAGGCAACCACCGTTCAGGATCTGGTGGAACGTTAGGATCAAAATTTTTGGGCAATAGTGGTTTTCTTTTTCTTCTTTTCTTAACTGATGATTTCCCCATATTATCACTGTAATACACATTTGATGATAAATGAATTGGCTATTTTTATCGGGAATCAATTTTAGATTATGATTACCTTTTAGCATCAGGTTTTTTATACCTCTTCACGCCGGGAATATTTTTCTCAAGAAAATCAACATCGATATTTTTTGAATGCTTGATAGTTGCTAATGAGCTCTCATATTTCTCAGCCAAAGAAACATCATATTGAGAATATGCAATAATAAGTCCGGCTAATGCTTGCGAATCCTCGGGATTAGCCTTCACAAGTTGTTCGTAATCTTGTGCCGCCTCAGAAAAGCGGCCTGCTTTAAGTTTAAATGCCGCCGTTTGTTTTAATATCGAAGAACTTTGCACCGACTGATATCATTAAGGCATCAATATTTGGTGTTTTTTAAATCTTATAAATCACACAATGAATAGGAATTACCGTAACATCACTCTTTGAATAAGATCCTGCTTTCTCCAAAACATGCACAGATTTATCTGATTGTCCAGACTTCTCATAAAGCCAGACTAAAAGTCCAACCAAAGCAGGCTGGTATCTCGCACTTTCATCTTCAAGTGACTCGAGGTACTTTTCTAGTGTTGTTATTGACCCTTGAATATTTGTTTGTAATAGCTGGAGCTGTATCAGTGCGAAATTTATTGGCAAGGAGGTGGGTTTAGCTTGTGCGTATTCTTGTAATTCCTGAACGGCTTTAGTGGGCTTTTTTTGTCGATATGGAATTGAAGAGAGCAAGACGTAAAGATAATCATTCTTTGGATAAATTTGTAGTAATTTGCGGGCTGTATCTTGACAAACTGAATACTGCAAAAAATTATTAAAAATGGCATAAATAAAGGAATCAATCGAATACATTTATTTATATGTAGAAGAAAGAACCTTATGCATGTAGAGAGATAGCAAGGCCTCATTAATGGCAATAGCTTGTCGTTGGACTTTAAACAACTTCGTTTCTAAGGTTTTTGCTGATGCTGCACGCAACTTACGTGCTGAATCAAACACATCATTTTCTTTCCGTGCAACAACCAAGTTATTCGAGGCTATGGCTAACACAGTCATGTCGGCAGCTCTACGATTGGATGTTTGAAAAAACAAAATAGCATCAAGTTCGTTTTCATAAAGATGAGCAGCAAATAAAAATTGAATTCATACTTTGATTTAATTACTGATTGATAAAGATCAATTGCCTCGTTAGTTCTACCTTGTAGTTGGTATACGTAAGCCAGCTGTATAATTATTGTTGCAAGCTCCTGCTCAATCTCCTTTTCACTATAATCTTCTTGGGAAAGTGACTTGCGACATATGACTTTTTCATTATTAATACAATTAGTAAATTTCCATTTTAATAAATAAACAAAATCATATTGTAAAACTTACTTTTTGCGGTTTTGAGTAAATTCTCAGCTTGTTTCAAAAGACCTTGAGCAATCATACTACAGGCTGTATTGTAAGCCAATTCAAATGTGCTGTTGCTACTAACATTATCTGCTAAAGTGTACTTTACATATACGTACAAATAAATAACTATAGTAAATATATCAAAAGTTCGGGCCAATTCATTTAAAAAAGGATCTCTACCCACTTTTTCGTTCAGCTGGTCTCCAGAAAACAATAATGCTGATTTCACAGCAATAAAATTTGTCAATATATCATTATATGAGTCATCTTTCTTATTAATTTTCAATTTTAAAAGAAAATATGATTAAAACGCGTTTTTTTAAGTAATTATTGTTATCTAAGCATTATCGAGAACGAGTACCTTGTCCTTTTTTTGTAAAATATTATAATAAATTTCCAAAGCGTCTGAAAATTCTTCCATCCTATATGCCTATTAATCAATTAATCGATAAAAAATAACACAGATCTCATCAATTTTAAGTGAAAATCAAATTATACAAACCGCTTGTGCTTCTAGATGTCTTAAACCCATTTCTTCATTCTCAATACCCTTGTATTTTTTACAAAGATTCAGAACTTCATTCCATTGATTCAACCGATAAAGACAATACGATTTCACAGCGATAAGTTTATCTTCGGGCACATTACTTGTCAGGAACTCGAGAGCATCCTGGTATTTCTCAAGACGGATCAAAGAAATGGCTTTGCAATGAATCGCGTCAAAATCTTGAGCATTAAGTTTCAATACTTTTAAAGTGAAACAAGCAGTGATCAGTTCATAGTAGCCGCTTTCTCACACGTACGCATTATTATGACTTTATAAACAATTTCTTACTCTTGTTTATGCTTTTTAGTGCTTTGTTATAATCTCCTTGATTAGTAGAACGATCTATTTCACTAAAAAGTTGTACAATGGTAGCTTCTTTTGAAGCGTCTTCTCGTGTAGACATATCGATATTCAATCTAAAATCTAATTTTTTGGATACTATTTATGCGAGTCATGGGATCTAACTCAATAAAATGATTTGAAATTAATAAAATTTATTTTTTTTTGATATAGAATGCAAAAAATGTATTGATTGATTGATTGTTGGTCGAACGTTCGTTCGCATGTAAGCGTATGAGTGTATGGTAATAATCAGTGAATGAATGAATGTTTGATAGATAGATAGATTGACTGATTGTCTACCCTTGCAAACAATCACACGACGGAAGCATACAAATTGTTATTACATTAAAAATAAAAAAAATATCCAATTGAGAAAAAATCCGCACGCGGTTGTTCACAATGAAAATAAAAAACATACCAATAAAAAAAGGAGGACATTTATACGCCAAAAATCTAGCTTGTCATGATTCTGTTGATGAAGATGATGAATGGAAATGGATGATGATGGATGAGATGCTTTTATACACAAAAAAATTCACAAGTAAAAAATAATTATAGTAATAATATTATTATTAATAATAATCATAATATACGACGAGCAGGAGATAGGCGGCGATATACCCTATAATCTACTATCAACGGTTTCTTCCTGTTCCGGTAACACTATCGTGGTAGTGGAGGTGGTGGAGAAGTTATTGTTATGGTTGTTGTTGAAAGCCTATTTCAATAGGCATCAATAAGCAATAATATGATAAAAATCACATTAGAGAAACGAAATAAAAAAATTGCAAATAAAGCAGTACAATATTAGCTAATAACTAATTAATTACATTTATCATTGTGGCAAAGAAATGATTAAAGAACGAAAGAGGGAAAGGGATATATAATATAATAATAAACGGAAAGGTTTCTCAGTAAATCCAAGAAACATACGATAATTAAACAGTTTTAAATTTACCCACCTGCAAGCAATGCCTTTTCGGCAAAATACTTGACGTCGGCATCGGGATCTTCTCGTAATTTATTCAATGCAGGTTTTACTTGTGTGTCTAGCAGAGGAACCGTCTCAGGACTCTGCCTGAGGACGGGTATTAGAACTTCATAGGATTTAGCTACGTTAAATCGGATATTTGGAATTGGGTCAGAAACAAGATTGTTTACTGTGGGAAGAATGTGGTCCCGAATAACTTCAGGAGTAACAGCAGGTGCCATCGTCTACAGATAAAATAAATTGAATTCTTTGTTAAGGAAATTATTTTGAAATGATTATTAAATATTTCCACAATACAAACCGTAATCGCAAAAATTGTTGTCATTCTATACAAATAATTTGGATGGTTACCCATGGCTAAAACTTTAGGTATGATTGTGTTCTTTGCCCATTCAACGCCAAATGTTTCTGTCAATTTTCTCAAGTTCACAGTTGCCGCTTCTCGAATGGAATATACAGGATCACCTAACCACGACATACAATGATTCCCGAGTCTTTCGTCAAAGAAGTCAACTCCCAATTGTCTAGCCAATAGTGGAATATAATCGATAATGGCTAATCGAACCCTCCATTGTTTATCTTCTGCTAGTTCGACGATAGCCGGCAAAAGATTTTGTGACAAGAGATCTATTCCAATAACTAGTATTAATAATCGTATTTTGTGAGAAAAATTTTGAAACATGATGGAATAATAAAATGACGAAAAATAATTGTAACGAGTCATCACCTTTATTAACTTCGTCAAGTTTGGATATGATGTTTAGTCTTACATCAGGGAATTCATCTTTCAGAAGCTGTAAGAACAAGGGCAACAAGTGCTCTGTTGTGCTAATAGTTAAAAAAAAGGTTGCATATAGATAATAAGCTTGAAGAATTTGAGAACTGCAAGAAAGCAGCTTTCTCAAGTGTTATATAATCAACACATACGCTTCTTTGCCCAAAATCGGTGCTAGCCCACTTATTTTGGTGGCCAAACTCGCACGAACATGTTGAGATGTATCAGTTACCAAATCTTTTACGCATGGCAAGATGTGAGATAGAATAAGCTGCTTATCGACATATTTTGCAAATCCTATATTTTATTATATACAATTTTGTTGGATTTTAATAATAGTAATTGTAAAGAAAGTCAGTCACATAGATGAAGAATCTATGAAAATACCAGGAACTTGGCCAGAAGCAGCAGTTCGAACTTCTGCCTCGTTGTCTTTCAATAAATGAACAAAAGCAAGAACCAAATCATCTCTTGTAACTTCTTCTCCGACAGCTTCTGCTATCTGCAAGCATCCAAATAATAAAATATGGAATAATTTTCCGACAATAATATAAAAAAGATAGTAAATCAAGAGATCATATGACCAACCTTGACAAAATTTTCCGCAATCATATATCGTACTCTCCAGCTTTTATCTGATACCATACTCCTAAGCGTTTGCAAAAGATAAGTTTTACTTTCTTCCTTTGTTAATACTTCTGCGATTGCGACTAGATCCTCAACAGTCAGCAGTCGAACTGAATCCTGCTCGTCTTGAGCAAGTTTGTTGAAAAGAGGAATAATATCAACGATGACTACTTCTTTTGGGATCTTTTTTGCGAATTTCTGTAATCAAATTTAGAGTTTATAAATTAAATTAAGTTTCTTGATAGATATAATTCAGTAATCAAAAAGCAATAATGTGATTTTGCATACCCCTAAATTTGAAGCGGCTGCCCTTCGAACCATTGGTGTATCATCTTGAGTTAATTGTTTGAAACTGTTACGCAATTCATCTTGAGTCGCAGGTGTTGCCGTTTGATAACCAGCTGCAAATAGTCCGCAAGCACTTGTACGACTGGTAAACCAATCTCCAGCGCTTAGACGTTTTAATAGAGGTATATAATATTCTTCAATTTGTTTTTGAGAAAGTACTTCGGCGATTTTTGTCAAGGATTCAACTGCCTATTAATTAACGAGATATGTATATCAGAGATCAAAAAAGAATGTATAATTTTTTATTTGGACACACAATAATAAGCCTACCTTTTCTCTGACCAAAGTTTCTTCAACGGCAGCCAAATTTTCCAATGGATTTAAAATGACATGCCCATACTCTTTTCCGCCCACGTATTCAACGAAGTTTCCTAATTCTTCCGCCAAAGCAAGAAGAACTTCGTCTTCGTCATCGATAGATTCTACATGAACATAGAAGATAAGTCGAATTGAGAGGGAGGACTATGGGAATTCGAATTAATTGAAAAAAATAATTCCAAGTTAAAGCTGATCAAATGTCCGCTTTCTTTTTGCTTTATTTAAAAAATTCATGCATAGTTTCCTAGTTTGAAAGAGATTTCTTTCAAGCAGTGTTGACACATTATTCTAAATGATAATTTGATAGCAAGCCAACGAAGCTGACCTTGCTGCTCGAAAATATTTTTTTTCCAATATCTTTACACACTATCATACTAATATAAATTCTTTTGGCCTCCTCGCCTCGTGATGCATGTGTTTAATGCAAAACTCTAACCTTTGTTGAAGAGTGGCTCGAGGTGCCGTTTGTGAGATTAATTCCCCCCACCACTCACCATCAAGAAACGGTATAAGTTCATCACGAGTTCTTTGAACCCCAAGAGCTAAAGCGATTGTAGAAAGTCGCCTAATGGCATTAAGTCGGAAGTTCACATCGTCAGCTCTTAGCTCATCAAGTAGTACAGCGATTGGGTAAAGTGAGTCATCTTCAACTTCGGCGGCGTTCATCATACAAAGTATATATTTTAAAAGAAAATAAAGTGTTCTAAAGTTTTTTTTTTTGGTTGCAAGCTGTTGTTCCTCTCCCTCTTTATCCTTTTTCGTTTAAGAGTTGGTGGTGGTGCGTCCTGTTCAGTCGTCGTACGAGACTCGATATTCCTGGTCATTTTTTTTAGATGATTGTCATTAATCGAGCTATCTATCATCACGTTGATTGGTTAATCAAATAAGGAGAAATGAATATTTTTCATTGGTGGCATCAATTTCAAGGTTAGCATTATGTCCACTGCATTAATAGAATTGCTTTAATATTACAATAACTGTTATATTATACAGAAGAATAAATGAATACGTGTAACTAGTTTAATAATAAAATGTCCTAATTTTATCGACGCTGTTTTTTAAGTTTTTCCGTGCATTCTTTACAGTACCATTTCCCTTTTGGTGGCGCCTTAAGTTCCACGCACGGATAATGGAACCATTCGATCTTGCAATCTGAATTATCACAGGCAACCATTTCACCAAAACTAACTTGTTGACAATAACAGTAAACAGGCTCGTTGGGATCAATTGGCATGTCGTTTGGCTGTACAGTGTTATTGTTTGTGCTGTTATTTGCGTTGTTGTTGCTATTGATCGCATAAAAGATTTTATTAATTAGACAAAAGTCATTTTAAATATAAAATCACAAATTATTTATAAATACCTCTTGCTAGTCTTTGGTTTTGTCGTTTTGTTAGAGGGATCTCTGCGAGCCTTGGGTTTCGTCTTTTCTCGTTCCTTGTCTGCGTGTCCTCCTCGCGTATTGGTTGGTGGTGGTGTACCGACTTCTTTGACAGTCTTTCTCCCTAAGGTTTGTGTGAAGAGATTTATTATTTGAGATTAATGCTATCGAAATATTCAAACGATACTGCAGATTACTTACTTTTAGGCGCTGGCGCATCTTGCGCTACATTAGTGGAAATAGGTTGCGTGTCAAAATCAATTTCGAAAATACATATATAATTCAAAGGATCAAAATACCTTGTTGATTTCGCCTTTCTGCTCTAGAAGTTTCCTTTTTCTCCTTTTCATTCTTTAAATTCTTGTGACGAACTGTCTCCTCCTTTGTGACATTGGCTGTAACAGTAGCATTGATCCTACCAGGTCCAGTCATCTGTTCATCTTCGAATTTTTGTAAGTCGTCGTCCAGACGTCGAATGTGACGATCAACCTAATTATTAAGAATAACATAAGTTGAATAATGAATAGAGAAGAGTATTTTGAAACTCTATTATTGGCTTGCTATATACGACCATAAGAATATGAGTAAAACAAAATACCCACCGTGTCATAAGTTGAAGTTGCCAAAGAAACTTTCTCTTCTCCATTTTTCAGGGTTTCGTTCATTTCATTACCAAGCTTTTGCAGTTGCTCTTTTCGCTCAACAGGTGTTAGGGATTGTAAATTATTTATTAAATAGATTGCCTGCTGTGTAACTTTTTCCATTGAAGCTAAGACGTGAAGAAAATGAAGAGTTTAGTGAAATAAACTCAACTAAAATCAAGGAATTTTAAACTTACTGTGAGCATAGTTGTCAAGCTCACGCATGAGTGAAAAATTGCGTTGAAGCTCCATGGGAAGGGCTTCAATGGCTTTTCACAAACCATATAAAGAGAATGTGAAATATTAACAAAATGTATAAACAATAAAACAAAATGCGTGACAGTCAGTCTTTACTTACTATCTAGATAGTCATCTAAATAAGCTAGGTTGTCTTTTTCATTGCGACTATTGGAAGCTTCAGAGTTACGATTTGCAGTAGTGGTTGTAGTAGAAGGTGGTTTTGCAACGAGAACTTCTTTTTGTGCCATTGAGAACATACGAAAGGTTAACTTTTGGATCATTAATAGAGGATTTTCTAATTATGGAATGCGGGCTATTCGTTGGAGGTCGGAAAATTTGTAAAGGCGCGGATAATCTCCAAAGATCTATATCACACGTAGGCACGTGACTCATATGTTGAGCCAAGGAACGAAAATCAACCTTTAACGCTGATTAACATTACAGTAGAGTTTTCCGAATCGACGAGATTGTTCACGATTATCACGTGAATTTTCTTTATAAAATTTATAATTATTATAATATTCAAAATTTTATTCCAGATATTCCAGATACAAATATGTTTATCTTTAACTAAAAAATATATAACTTCTATTTTTCTTTTCTTGAGTAAATTATCAATATTTATATAATAAAAAGTAAATGAAAAATGGTAAAAAAATTAATATTATTTAAAAAAAATACTTTATTTCTTATAAATATTATTGAAATTAATAATAAAATATGAAAAAAATTAAAGAATATAGAATAATATTAAAACAAAAATAAAAAATTATATTAAAATAAAGACAAAAAATAATTTTTATAATAAAATTAAAAATAAAATAAAATAAAAGAATAATATTAAAATAGAAGCAAAAAATTAATTCAATATTAAAATAAAAACAAAAGAAATAATTTATATGAAAATTAAAAATAAATAAAATATATATAACTAATAAAAATATAAAAAATAATATGAAAAAATTAAAGAATTAAATTATAATATTAAAAAATTATAATTATTTATTAAATTATAAATATAATTATTCTTAGATTTTTTTAAATTAAAGAATTTATCAAATTAATAAATTATTTTTATATAATATTTTTTTACTTAATTTATAATATATTTTTAATTTTAATAAAATTATTATTATAAAAAATTATATTCTAATTTTAATTAATTTTATAGGTTTATTATATAATTTCTTTATTTTTATTAAAAAATATTATAATTATTAATTAAATTATTTAATTAATAATAATAATAATATTATTATTACTTATTTAATTCAATTATATTTTTTAGATATAATATTAACTTTATATTGATTATTATTAAAATTATTTTTAGTAAGATTAAATAAACTTGAAAATGATTATTTATATATAATTATTAAATATTCATTATTTTCTTATAATATTATTTTATAAGTAAGTTTTATTTTTTTATTTAAATTTAATATATTAATAAAAATAATTATTTAATATAATGATGATCAAAAGTAATAACTTAGGGGCTAAATTTACTAATAAAATATAGTAAAAATTAAAATTTTCTCTCTATATTAAAATTTATAATTTTAAT
>CAJVPS010003508.1:0-10128 GCA_910591765.1 Ambispora leptoticha
TATCCTTGTCTTCGCTAGATAATTTAGCTTTATAAAATTGGTAATAATCAAAACATTCATTGCAACGATCGTTTTCTCGACAACGAGTGCATTTATTACTCTCATGAACTAGTAGCTGCTCTTTTAAACTGGCCCTCGTTAATTTGGCGTCATCTATATATCACATGCAAACGAGCATTTTTTTAATATCTGATTTTATTGCATTT
Source organism: Ambispora leptoticha (assembly GCA_910591765.1). Taxonomy (NCBI): domain Eukaryota; kingdom Fungi; phylum Glomeromycota; class Glomeromycetes; order Archaeosporales; family Ambisporaceae; genus Ambispora; species Ambispora leptoticha. Next base: position 207 of record CAJVPS010003508.1, read on the forward strand.
TTTTTCAAAAACAATGAATTTTACCTTCATTTGATACATATAAACTGACGTTGGTTAATTTGGTATTAGTATCGTTATCTATATCAAATACCGTGGAAAAATTTTTTTAATCATTATATTATTATCGTTATTATTATGATGAATTTACCTTCATTTGGAATATACAAACAGACACTTGTAGAACCTAAATATTTGATATATTTGAATGTTATTTTGATTAAATATCAAAACAATGTACGTACCTGTAGTGGTTAGAATTGATATTAATTTCGAAGTAAAGATTCGACTGGTGTAAATTACATTTGGGTGGATTTGTTGTTTTTTGTTTTTATTCGTAGGAATGCTTTTTTGTAATTTCAGCTCATCATCAAATTTCATTAATTTCTGTTTTTCTATTTTAAGACACTCTTTAATTTCTTTTTCTGTTTTAGGATATTCTAAAGAACTGTAATACTGAAAATGCAAAGCATTCAGTGTACCGTGGTCATAATTGATAGATCCGATAAAGTCTTCAAGTTCCTCGGCAGTTGGTCTGTTTTCTGCAATAGGATCCCAACATTTTTCGATAATAAATTTATACCATCCGGGAATATTATTTGGTATCATAGGTCGTACTCCTTTATAGATATCTAATACGAGATTTCTATCATGACTCCGTTCACCAAATGATCGTTCACCTGTTACAATCTCGTACGCAACCATTCCAAAACTATAAACATCTGCAGCAGTAGTGTATGACTTTCCATATAACACTTCAGGACTCATATAAGGAAGTACTCCATAAATTTCTTGGTTAGATTTTTCAATATTTGTTGGAATGCTAAGTCCAAAATCAGCAATTTGAGGAATCCTATCTGATAATAATATATTTCCCGGGTGAAAGTCACGATGCACAAAGTTTACTTTGTGAATTGTTGCTAGACTGGTAATGATATCGGATAAATTGTCTAACTTTTGATTCCAAGTTAATTTTTCATAGTTTGAATTAATATATTTACGGAGGTCACCATCTTCTGCATAATCCATCACTATTGAATATTTGCTTGTAATTGGATTTTTAGTCATTCCATAATATTGAAGATAAGCATTAGAAGTGCATTTAAGAGCAGTCTGAACCTATTTTTGAAAAGTTTGATTGTATCAGAAAACAAAAAGCAACTTTCACTTTAGAAATTTTTTTTTACCTCGTGTATAAACTCCTGAGTTATTTGCTTTGAGTTGTGTAATGATTTCAACACAACTTTCCATTCTCCCCTTCTTCGTGTTGTAAATTTATTATTTTCATGATCCCACGTGGAAAGTGTATCCAATGGTCCATCCAACCAGGTTGCTTTATAAATTGTCCCAAAACCTCCTTTTGCAAGATATTCAACGTTGGTAACTCTTTCAAAAGGAATCCATTCGAATATTTCATAATATTTATTACTTTTGTTGCATTCTTTTATTAGATTATTGATATCTTTATTTCCGCTAGTCAATTCTTCGTTATAAATTCGTTTGTGATATTTGATACAGTCTTTGCAGTACTCATTTTTTTGACAATCAGTACATTTACCACAATCATGAGTATTGTGAACTAAACACTCCTCGCAATACTTATCTTCTTGACAATCAATACATGCATGTTTACGGAGACCACCATTTGCATAATCCATTACTATTGAATAATCATTTGTAACGGGATTTTTAGTTATTCCATAATACCTTATATAATCATTCCTTTTATAACTACTAGGGTATTTAAGACCCGTTTGAATCTATTTTTCAAAAATTTGATTGTATTAGAAAACAAAAAAAAGCAGCTCTCACTTTTAAAATGTTTATTTTTACCTCGTTTATAAACTCTTGAGTGATTTGCTTTGAATTGTGTGATGATTTCAGCACAACTTTTCTTTCTCCTCCTTGTTTAAATTTATTTCCTTTATGATCCCATTTGCCTAATGGTCCATCCAACCAAGTTGCTTTATAAATTGACCCAAAACCTCCGTTTGCAAGATATTCAACGTTGGTAAATCTTTCAAAAGGAATCCATTCGAATCTATATTTATAATTAATTTTGTTGCATCCTTTTTTTAGATTGTCGATATCTTTATCTCCGCTAGACAATTCATCGTTATAAATTCGTTTGTGATAAAAGAAACATGGCACACAGTTTTTATTTTGTTGGCATTTAATACATTTAATGCAATCATGTGTTTTGTGCACTAAACACTCCTCGCAGTATCTGTTCTTTTGACAATCAGTGCATTCATTACAATGACTAGTATTCGTTTCCATCTTTGAGTTCAATGGATTAAAATGAGTGACTTGGTTATATGATAACGTTAATAAAACAAACGATAACGATAATCGTTGTCGTTCATGTATGACAATTTTGTGTAACAAAATTAAAAATTCGTATAATAACGATAATAATCAAACAAATATATGATATCGATATGGCGGTGTACACACTCGGTAGGGAATCGGGCGATGATCGACGTAATTAGGGGGTAATTTCAAACGACTGTTGTACGATTCAATTACTACGTACAATAAATAGTACATTAGAAAGCTAAAATCTCAAGCTTTCAAAAAAAATAAAAAAATCAATGTCAAACCCTACCATTGCTCGTAAAAATTGCGAACTTAAAGATCTTGAGCGTGGTGAGATTATCGGTGCTTGGAAGTGTGGTTTATCCGAAAAAAAATTGGAGATACTCTGGAACGACCCAAACTACTTTATTAATAAATACAAAGACTTTGGCCATAATACAGTTGCTCCCCGAAGCGTTAGACCACCAAAATTAGATGATAGAGCCACCCAAAGATTAACCAGTATTATTAAAGAAGATTGACAACAAGCATTTGCTAAAATTACCTAAAAATTCAATCCTGCTATTAGTGAAAGAACTATACGACGTGCTCTTCATGAATCTGGGTTTTTTGGTCGAGCTGGGACGAGAAACTGAGGAAAACTGTCAAAAACAATTAAAAATGATGTTTAGAAAGAAAAGATTGGATCAATGAATGGGAATTAGTAGTTTGGAGTGATAAATCAAGATACTTAATATTCCAAAATGGTCTCCAGTATGGGTTTGGCGCCAACCACATGAAAAATACGAAGTTGAATTTCTTCTTCCTACTATGAAATTGGATAATAAAGAAGTAATGGTATGGGGATGTTTTACTCAAAATGCACTTGAACCATTAATTGAAGTTGAGGATGGAATTACTGGTATAAAGTATATAGAAATAATGGAACAGAATTTCTAAATGATTGGCCAGGTAGTTCTATTCATCTTTTTCAAGATGACAATGCTCCAGTTCACAGATTTGGTCCAGCTAGTCAATGAAAAGAGGAAAGTTTAATCACTTTACTGCCCAGAGCCCTGGACTAAATCCAATTGAGAATTTGTGGGATGTTTTGGAAAAACGAATTTGTAAATGTTCAAATCATCCCAAAAATTTGGAAGAATTGATGGATGCACTTGCGGAGGAATGGGAAGCAATTGAACCGGAAATTTGGTTGAAAGTATACCGAGAAGAGTGCAAGCTGTAATATAAATTTAAAGTATCACAAATTTCACGATCTACATGGTTGATTATTTCCCGATTCCAGACTTTAACATGTATATCGATGTGAAAAAAACCATAAGTAGTACAGATCCGCGATACGACATAAATATCAGTCAACATTTGGCGATGGGAATCATTCCGTCCGGTCTAAACCGATTTTTCGTAAGTCGTTTGGTTTAATATTGTATTTTTTAGGAATGTATTGAACCACTTAATTCCTGGTTCCCTGGATTACGTAATATTCCAGAATTTATTGAATTTTGAATCCCAGGTAAGTAATTCTTGGCACGTGATTCATTCTTCCCCATTTATAGGAACTTTCTTGGCACAGTATCATCCCGGTTTTTGGCGAAACCAGTCACGCATCCGTTAAAAAGGCGTAGAGTTGTACTTCGGCTAGTCCCATACTGAGCATTATCATAATGTCCGGTAAAGCAAGATTATCGGGAGGGTCAGAAATGCAATAATTTTCGTGTCATTTTTTTTTACAGATTCAAGAGAAAATATATTGAGAATATTCATACCGTTACTGATTCGAATGTCATTTTTCTCAGCCTGCATCCTATTCGCTAAAGTAGTGATATTTGGATTTTCGTTGCATTGATAATTTCGGCCGAAAGACCAGAATTCCCCAATTCAGAACGTAACCATGAAGGCGTGAATCGGTTGTGATTGGCTTCTCTGAATCGATTAAGAGTTGAGTCTTAAACATGCATCGTCTGGATTTTTAATTTTTTTAATACCATTTTCATTCTTGTGTCTTCCGGGTTTCATGAGAACCGCTATTTGTTCCTGGTTGAAACCAAGATTCTTTAAACGAGTTAGTACTAAACGGCGATCATGCCGGTTTGAGAGACTAGACATTAATTCGGTCGAATGTTGGCTTAATGTATAAGTATCAGTTTTGAATGACAAGTTATGCGTATTAATAATATCCGTTACTGCGTGACTCATAATTATTAGAATTTTATTATGTTTTATAACGATTAAAATAATTTAAAAGAAAAAAATAATCCACGTAATAAAAAAATCAAAAACTCTTTATAAACGTGGTTATTCATTCCTCTTGCCTGAAGGGCAAATTATAATGTAAACATATTTTCTCCGACATACTTTTTTTATTTTTAATGGTGGAAGTAAAACCATTTTCCAAGATAGTTTCTGGTCTTTTTCCATTTTTCGTCAATATCGAGCCATATAGGATAGGATATATTCCCTTTTCCTCTAACCTAGAACGAATAATTTCTTTTCTATTAACCTCTCACGGTGCGACATGGTTACATAATCTGTAGGATCCTCATCCCGTTACTGCGCAAATAGACACATGCTGGCGTCTTCTCCCATCCTATCTCTGTATGATTTGGCTTGAATCCTATCGTCTTCTGTAATTGTTAAGAATTCATCAGGGTTTTCCCCGTGTTCTATAGTGTTGCTGGCGTTAGAGATGTGACAGAAGGGGCCTGCTTTGTGGAATCCTTGTAAGAAGTTTCTATTTCGCGTTTTTGGACATGAATGTTAGAGCTTTGTAGAGTATTTGAAATCGAAGTGGAAACTTTTTTGTTCTGGCTGCAAAATAACTTCACTCTTGAAATTTTTTGTACCTCGTTAATAATTTTAGATTCAGAAGATTTATGAGTATTAGTGCGGATACTAACATCTTTATTAGGTATTTCTAGCGTAGAAATATCATCAATTGGACCGATTGATTCATGAATTTGTTTCATTATAGTATTATAGTCTAAATTATACATATATTTTCTCTAAATACGCTTCTTTCAACACCACCTGTAAAAATTTTCTTCCAGCATAACTGTTCGCAAATTGGCTTTCCTCATTGAATTCGCACTAGTCTTTGTAACGTGAATAAAAACCATTGCATTGATGTCATTGTCTTGTTTTTTTCGAAAATATTCAATTACAAATCGAATAGGATTTGGAAATTGTGCCCGCATAGTTTCTGACTTCATTTTGGTATTCGGGATTTTTTGCGGTTTCCACCCTAAAAGGTCTCTTTGTAATAACCATGACATAAACATTCTTGGTGTATCCGGATGGTTAAGAATGTTGCTAAGATGATTGAAATATGTTATATCGTCCTTACAATGAGATGAAACATCCAAACATACGAATCGCCTGTCTCCCATTTCTACTATCATGATTACTTAAAACCACAAATCCTGCAAAGTCATTTATAGTTATCGTTCAGGTCTATTACGTTCAATCATGATATAAGGTTCTGTGATAAGGGATTTAAATGATCATTAGATTTGTGCCATTCACCAGGTGTCATTCCTGTTTTGTTCAGAATAATAAGTTGTCGAGCTTGAATGATACTATTAAAACGTCCGAGAATTTTTCCAAGATCAGACGCTAAAACGAATAGTTCCGATCCCAAAACCTTCGTTTCTACAAAATCAGTTAAATATTTTTTTCCAGAACCTGAGGATGAACGTAGAACTAATATTGTTCCAGGTTTTTTAGCCGGACACTTAGCCAAATATGCAAACTAGTTGAGAATGTATTCGGCTAAAATTTTGTCTTCATTGCACCAAACATTTTTAATATGCCAAAGAATAGGATTTATTAAAACCAGAGTCTATCTTATGCGATGGTTTTGCCTTGAAACCTAAAAAGATTAAAGAAATCAGTTTTCGGTGTGAGAGAATTATAGGAAGTCAACACCTTCTTATAACATACTTCACTAGTAGCTGCAAGTTGAATTAGCGAAATTAATTTTATAGTTTTCTGATCATTACAAGAAGCTTCATCATTATGCTCACTTTCGATTTTTATTTCAAAAGGAAGGAGTTCCAATTTGGAGTCAGTTTAAAAAAACAGCCCTCCATCAACATTTCTATGCTTGAGTATCCATAATGGTTTACCTTCTGGACACATGCAACGGATGCTTGAATGCCTCGAATATTGCAGTTTGTTTTTGCCTTGTCTTGCATATTTCAAGTAAATCTCTGAAAACAAAATGGTTATTAGGATTCATAATTCTAGGATAATCTGACTTAGGGGGAACTTGAGCATTTTTTCGTAAAGAGTACTGAGTGACAAGGAGGGTTTTTAACATTACGGGAGAATTTGATTTGCACGATGACAAAAATACCAGTATGCCTTTTTGAACCTTGATACATATGCATTATCATTAGTATGTTCACATTTGCAGAGGGGGCAGAGGGAAGCCTGTACTCATTTTAATGGAAAAATACTCGGGTAAGAAGAGTTCGGTGTTTCTACTTCAAAACCCTCGATTTTAGCATCTTGAAGTAACTTTTGTCTGAAGTGGAAACATCTTATGAATTATTATCTCTTTCTGGCTCTGATACGATTAGAAGAGAATTTTCTACAATAGGTGAATCATCCTCAAATGGTCGAATTAAGAAGTTGCAAACGTTACCATTTTTCTGGTGAAACAGCCTGTTTTATGCGTTCACTGTTGTCTCATTTTTTTTGGTGAGCCGAGTAATCTTAGTGAGAAAATTCTTTCCCTTTGCAATGCTATCGACAAATTGTTGCAAAGGTGTTGGCAAATTTCTGCGGACAAGTTCTGTAAAAACTTTGGCTTCATTTCCATTTCTAACGCGAAGACCAAAGGTCGAAACGTGTAAAGACCTTTTTGTGGTCCATCGCTTTGAGCATCAGTTATACTACTAACTGGAAAAACATCAGTGCAAACTTTTTTAAATCACGAATATAGTTGCTTATAAGCCTTTTTTCGAGTAAACTTTATAACACTGAGTTTATCGTCCGGAGCGTCAAAATCAATTACAGGACGAAGAGATTTACTACCATCAATTTCTTTGTATTGTTCTAAAATTGATAAAAATCCATTTTCTGAATCAGAAGCAATAAATTTACTGAAGATCCATTCCGAATTTTAAAAATGGTATTATTTAACCTCTTCTAATTTTTTACCATATAATCTCAACAAAATCGCTATCGGTGGAACAATCAACATCATAATAATCACAGTAATCATTCTGGTTATCGTTCTTTTCGCTCGCCATAATATACTCTGAAATTACTTCAAAGTATAAATTATAAGCTGAATAATCCACTCTGTTTTTGATCATCTGATTACTTCAGAGTAACTTCAGAGTAATATAATATGACATTACAAGTATTTCAGAGCAACACTTCAGAGTAATACTTCAGAATATTATAATATGACATTGCAAGAAGTATTCCAGAGTGACACTTCAGAATAATATGTCAGATCAATGTTTCAAAGCAAGAAATTTACTTATATTATTGATTAAATAGCTCAATTTAGTATATTATTTATTTTTTTAAAAAATGAAACCAACTTCGAAAAGAAATTTTATAAAATATTATATAAATCATATATCAAAAATAATAACTATCAAGATGCAAATTTATAACTTTTAAGAATCAAGCTGATGATATATTAAATAGTAATAATTCAAAATAGTATATCTATAGTATGAAAGTATTTATTATTTGTTGTCAATTTTCTTTTTAATTAATCCATAGTATAGAGCAATGATCAATATACATATTTAATTCACACTATCAAGCTTTTTGTTAGCAAACATTGCGCAATGAGATTATAAATCAATTTAAAGCTATATGAGAAAAATTTATAGAAAGATTAAATATATTATATCAAAGATATCTAATATCTGGAATATATGGACTTTCATATCAAATCAATCATATCTTGGCATTACAGTATTGATAATAATTGGCAAGCGCATCATTTTCTTTTTGAATTTTCCTGATAATCATTAAAAAAGATCTTATATCAAAGAATTCTTGGAATTATAACTGATAATGATGCATCAATGCTTTTAGCATGTTATGAATTACAATTATATTTTCTTCATTAGAAAATAATGAATATATATGCTATCAATGCACAGCACAAATTTAAATATTGCAATAAAGAATTTTAAACAGAAATTATTGAAAAGGTCAAAAATTTTATAAAAAAGTAAGACAAATTCAGATATTATGTAATGCATTATGAAGCATTTAAGTCATAATATCTTAAATTAGAATTGGATTTTGATACATATTGGAACAGCACATTTTTAATGTCACAAGGATTTGTGAAAATGAAAGAAATCCTTGAATTTTTACTTATTAAAAATAAAAATATCTCGAAATTTATGGTTTGATGAAGAGGATTGAAAGCATGTAAATTCGAGGATAGAATTATTCGATAATATTTTAGAAGCAAATTTATTATCTATCGCTATTAATACATATCTGGTAATAATTGACGTAAGACTTGTATTTATAAATCTTCAACGCCATTTGAATCGACATTTATCAATCATGAAATAGAAGAATGCTATATGGCACAATCTATACAATATAAATTAGAAGAACATTGGAATATTATCAATGAATCAAACTATATTACTCACTCTACTTGATACTATATTATCCACTATATTTAATCCACATTCCAATTCATAACACATGAAACACGAACAGCAGTCATAAGAAAATTACCCACGAGTATTTTAAATTATAAATCACAATCATCATCAATCGCATCCACCTCTACAAAAGAAGATCAAAACCTACGATTATTTTTTGAACCATTTTTACAAGAAGGTTCAAATATATCAACAGAGGATAGATATTTGACTTTTCCGCTCGCCTCGGAAAAAAATCCTCTTGAATGGTGACAGAAATTTGGCCATGAGTTTCAATACTTAGTAAAATGGCAAAGAATTACTTGTCGACGCAAGGAACTAATGTTTCATACAGTTACAAACTTAAGGAATAATCTTATGCCAGATGCAGTACATGCATCTTTGTGTTTAAAATGAGGATGCGTGATGCTTATTTTGATTACAAATTATAAATTTTATAAATTATCAGTAGAAATTAACATTTAGTATCTGAATCGCAATAGATTTGATTTACCATCGAATAATTACGATTAAAAATTATAAAGTCACCCCACTCCATCATGATCACGTCAGTGTGGCATGAATCTGAATTATTATAGAGTGACGCCATTAACATCCCTAGCCACATATGTGACTTGTGCATTCTTATTGGTTTGTTACCATGTGTTCAGGAATCTAACTTTACTAATTTCGATATGTTGTAACACATTTTCCTATACAATCACATATTTTCATTGTGAATTGAGCGAGAAAATAAGTCATAACGATAACGATAACACACATTAATTTGTATGTGTAACTGAAAATAATAAAAAATGACTACCGAAATAGCGAAATTATTGACGACTACACATCACGAAAATTTTCGTAAATTGTACGAAATGTCAAAATTCCGTGATGTCTCAATTGTCGTTGGTCAAGAACCAAACAAGCAAACTTTTGAACAGAATATCCTTGTAGGAATCATACAA
>CAJVPS010003509.1:0-10127 GCA_910591765.1 Ambispora leptoticha
AAGTACAAGAAATTTATAGTGACTATATCTTGTTCTGAATACTGTTTTATGAATATCTTCTTCTTTGATTCTAATTTGATAATATCCAAAGTAGAGATCTAATTTAGAAAAATATTATACTCTAGCTAAATAATCCATTAATTCATCAATACAAGATAAAGAGTATCAATTTTTAATTATAATTTTATTCAAGGCATGATAATTAATACAGAGATGAAGAGTTTCTTCTTTTTTATATACAAATAAGATAGATACTCTAAATGGTGAAAGACTTAGATAGATAAAATCTTTGCTAAGTAAGTCAGATAGTTTTTTCTTTAATTCATCTATTTCAATATAAGATAAGTGATAGGTAAGATGAGATGATAATTCAGAATCAGGTATTAAATCAAAAACATGATCTATAGTATATTTTGGTAATAACTCATTAGGAAGTGAAGTAGGAAATATATTAGTGAATTCTTTAACTAATTAAGTAGTTTCACAAGAAGTTATTACTTCATGATATATTTTTTTTATAGCAGCACAAATTGCAAATAATTCAGTATCAGGTAGAATTTCAGTAAATTATTATTATGATATATAAAGTAAATTGCAACTAGATGCAAGTTTATCTTTACTAGTATTGATCTTGATTACTTTATTACCATAATGAAATGTTATGAAATTATTATGCCAGTTAATGATGGGATTGGTATGATAAAGCCATAGTTTATCAAGTATAAGATCATAATATTAAATATTAAGAACTTAAGAATTGATATTAGAGGTATGATATGTATCCAGCTTTAATTCTTTGGTTATTATAGATGAGTTGACTTTCTTTTTATAACTATTAATGAGTTCCATAATAATAGGATTTATATTATGTGTTTGTAGTTAATTATTTCTAATATATATTTTATCAATAAAATTTTGTGATATTCTACTATCAAGCAAAATCCAGGCAGACTTTTCATTAATATACCTATTAAATTTTAAAAGTTTCTCATAATTATTCTCAAGATAAGCAAATTCAATATTATTGTTATGTTATATAGTAGTTGTAGTATTATTATTTTCTTTAATCTTGTTAATCTTGGCTTTTCCTTTAAAATGACAGTTCTTGATAAAATGACCTGATTTGTCATAATTATAATAATTATGACTATTATTATTTTTATCATGATTATTATTATTATTATTACTATTATTATTATATTGATAAGAATCTTTAGCGTGATCTAGTTTCATGAGTGTGAGACCAGTATTATTATGCATATTATTAGAAGAGAAACTCAGATTTCTTTTATATTTTTGATTGTGATTGTAATTATCACTCTTGAGAGGATGATCAATATCAAATATAGCTATATTATAGTGAATTGTAAGTTTCTAGACATTATCAAAAGTTTCAGATGCTTGATATGCTACTTCCATCTTTGTTGCAGATTTAAGATTATTAATAAAATATATAACTTGATCAAGTTTTTCTATTTTTTCAATTTGTCCTATGATATTTCTGAATTTAGTACTATACTTCTATATAATACTAGTTTGACAAAATTGACAAAGTTGTTAATGAAGATGTTATTGATAGTTAGGTGGTTGGAATGTTTTACAAACTTCAGTGAGAAATATTTTTCAGTTTTCAAAGGCAGGGTTTTCTCTAGTAATGCGTACTTTATTTAAGTATTAATGAAGAGTGACATCTTTAAGATCAGTTCTAGCATATAGAATATATGTTTGGTCATCTATAATTTCTTGTGCATATAATATTTCAGTTACTTGTAGAATCCAGATATTAATATTCTTATGTGATTCTCCTTTATATATTGGAATCTTAAGAGAAATTCTTGATATAGAAGAGTTATATTTTGGTTGACTATTACTATCAGTATCATTATTATTACTAAGAATAGTAGTAAGTTATTGCTATTATTAGATAAGATTAGTGAGACTAGCGAAAAGTTATTGAAATTATTCACTTGAGAGATCAGGATCAGATATTATGTATATATATATATGTGTATATGAGTGTATATATATTGAATATAGATGAGAAAGTATATAAGAAGAAAAAAGTTATTATTAAGTATGGATATATGTATATATGTGTGTAGTATTAATCTTTTTCACTGCTATCAAAGTTATAAACTTCTAGTTATGTAATGTAATATATTTAGATAATTTACATAAAAAAGTCAGAATATAATATTATATTAGAAAAATTCACACAGAAGATTCAAGATATAAAGTAATATTATTTAAAATAGAATTCACACAGAAAACTAAATTAAAAGCAGATAAGAGATTATGTTTTAGAACTTATTTTTTATTTATGTATTGGTTCTTTTGTACTTAAAAATACAGAACAGATACAGCAGTATCTTTAAATAATAAATTAATATTATATAAAATTAATAATAAGATAAATAAATTAATAATAGATAATACTTATATGGTAATACCTCTGAAAAATGCTTATTAATGAATAAATAAAGAAATAAATGATTATAAATAAAATATATAAATTTAGTAATATACTAGTTAAATTAGTAGAACAAAAGAAAAGAAAAATTCTACTAAAAAACTATCTATAACTAAAATAACTCAAATATATTATATAACTTTTCTTGACATAATCAGGTGGTTGTAATATAGTAAGTCACATGTGGTATAGTATGTGGTATAATAATGATCTGCAAAATAAAATATAAATCTAATATAATTTTGTTACATATATATATATTCATAATATTTAATTCTGATCTTTCAAGTAAATAATTCCAACAACTTCTTACTAGTCTTACTAGTCTCATCCAACAATAATAATAACTTAGTACCACTCTTAGTAATAATAATGATAATAATTATAATAATGATAATAATTAACAAAATAATAATAATAATTCTTCTTCATCAAGAATTTCACTCAAGATCCCTATTTATAAAGAAGAATCACACAAAAATATCAATGTTTGGATATTATAAGTTACTAAAGTACTTGTTACTCAAGAAATTATTAATGAACAAACTAGAATTCTATATGCTGAAACTAGATTCAAGAATATTATCTTGTATTTAAATAGAGTACATATCATTAGAGAACAAAGTATCTTTACAGATTGGAATAATTTTATCTCTGAAGTTTATAATATATTTTAATCATCTAATTATTAATAACATCTTTATTATCAGCTTTATTAACTTTATCAAACTGATATTGTACAGAAGTATAGTGCTAAATTCAAAAATATTATAAGACAAATTGAAAATATAAAAGAATTAGATCAAGTCACATATTTTATTAATAGTCTCAAACTTGTAATTAAAATGAAAGTAGTATATCAAGTATCAGAAACTTTTAATAATATCTGGAAACTTGCAATTTATTATAATACAGCTATATTTGGTATTGATTTGTAATAAATCTAATTTTTTTTTTCTCTCACAGATCATTATTGCACTACATACTATATTATATGTGATATTATGTCACAAAAATTATCTCATAAAGTCACATAGTATATTTGAGCTATTTTAACTATAAATAGTTTTCTTAGTAGAATTTTTCTTTTTTCTTGTTTTACTAATTTAGCTAACGTATTACTATATTTATATATTTTATTTATAATTATTTATTTCTTTATTTATTTATTAATAAGTATCTTCTAAAGGTAATACTATATAAGTATTATTTATTATTAATTTATTTATTATATTATTAATTCTATATAATATTAAATTATTTAAAAATACTATTTCTATTCTGTATTTTTAATAACAACTATATAATAATATAATAAAGAATAAGTTTTAAATATAATAATCCTGTTTGTTTTGAATTAGTTTTCTGTATGAATTCTATTTCAATTAACTTCACTATATATCTTGAATCTTCTGTGTAAATTTTTTTGATATATTATATAATATAACTAAAAAGATTATATAGTTATTCTCTCAAAAGTGATAATCATAATCATAATCAAAAATACAAAAGAAATCAGAATTCTTCTTACAATAATATGCATAATAATACTAATTCCATATCTATAAAACTAAATCATGCTAAAGATTCTTATCAATCTAATAATAGTAATAATAATAATAATAATTGTGACTGAAATAATAATAATTATAATTATTATAACTATGCCAAATTAGATTATTTTGTCAAGAATTATTATTCAAAAGAAAAAGCTAAAGTTAATAATATTGAAAATAATAGTAATAATATAATCATCACACAAAATAATAATATTAAATTTACTTATCTTGAGAATAATTATGAGAAACTTTTGAAATTTAATGGCTATATAAATAAAAAGTCTACTTGGATTTTACTTGATAATAAAGCATCACATAATTTTATTGATGAAGTATATATTCAGAATAATTAACTGTAAATATACAATATAAATTTAATTACTATAAAACTTACTGATAGTTATAAAAAGGAAGTCAACTCATTTGTAACAATCAAAAAATTAAAGTTAGATACTTATTATACATCTGATATTAGTATATAAGTTTTCAATATTTAATATTATGATTTTATACTTGATAAATTATAACTTTATTATGTTAATTTTACTATTGACTGATATAGTAATTCCATAATATTTAATTATAATAACAAAGTAATCAAGATTAATATTAGCAAAGAAAAACTTACATCTAGTTATAACTCACTTTATATTTCTCATCAATAATTTGCTAAAATTCTACCTAATGCTAAATTATTTGCTATTTGTATTATAATAAAAGAAATATATTAAGAAATATTAACTTCTTGTGAAGCTATCCAATTAATTAAAGAATTTGCTAATATATTTTCTACTTTACTTCCTAATAAGTTATCATCAAAATATACTATAAATCATGCTATTAACTTAATATCTAGCTCTAAATCATTATCTCATCCTATATATTATTTGTCTTATATTAAAATGGATGAATTAAAGAAATAACTATCTGACTTACTTAGCAAAGATTTTATTCATCCAAGTCTTTCATCATTTGGAATATCTATCTTATTTGTATATAAAAAGAAAGAAACTCTTTAACTTTATATAGATTATTATACTTTAAATAAAATTATAATTAAAAATTATTATTCTTTATCTTGTATTGATAAATTAATGGATTGCTTAGCTGGAGCACAATACTTTTCTAAATTGAATCTCTACTCTAGATATTATCAAATTAGAATCAAGAAAGAAAATATTCATAAAATTGTATTTAGAATAAGATATGATCACTATGAATTTCTTATACTATTCTTTGATCTTATCAATATACTCACAATTTTTATGACTCTTATAAATAATATTTTTTATAACTATTTGGATAAATTTATTATCATTTATCTTGATAATATTCTTGTATTTAGCAATATTAAAGAAGAATATCTTAATTATCTTTATATTATTCTTTCTAAACTTTGTGAATATAAACTTATAAAACAATATATTGAATACTTAAATCATTTTATTTTGAATTAAGAAATCTTAGTAGATTAATATAAAATTGTTACTATTTATGACTAGTCTTAATCAACAAATATTTCTGAACTTCAGTCATTCTTAGTTTTCACTAGTTATTATAGAAAATTTGTCAAAGGATTTTTTGTAATTGCTTTGCTACTTATAGTCTTACTTCACAAAAATCATGAGTATATTTAAAATAATCCTGAATAAAAAGTATTTGATAACTTAAAATAGTATTTAATCACTGTATCTATCTTAATTCTGCCAGATTCTTTATAATAATAACTGATATATCTGAATTTGCTATAGGAACTGCTCTTAATCAAAACTCTAGAAAAAAAGATCAATCTGTCATCTATGAATTATATAAATTATCACCTGCTAAGCAAAACTATCCTATATATGAAAAAGAACTTCTTGCTATTATACATGTTATTTATCTTTGAAAATCATATTTGAAAGATCAATACTTTACTATTATTACTGATTATGCATCTCTTGAATATATCAAAACATAATATAATTTTTCTAAATATCAAGCTCATTAGCAAGAAATCTTATAAGCTAATGATTTTATAGTTAAATATAAACCAGGAAAGAAAAATATCATTGCTAATACTTTATCTCATCTATTACAAGTAAATAATCTTACTACAATTTCTGTATAACTAATCAATAATGAAAAATTATAACAAGAATATGAGAATGATAATTATTTTAAGAAAATCTAAATAACTTTACATAATTTTGAGTTAATTATACTAAAATAATAATTGAGAATATATCATTTTGAATTAAAGAATAATAAAATCTATCTAAAAGATACAAATTGACTTGCTATATCCAAGAATAAAGCTTTGAAAATAAAAATTCTAGAAGAATATCATGATATTTCTATCTCTGATTATCTAGAAATTAATAAAACTTATAAGCAATTACAATAATACTACTATTGATTAAAAATATTCAAGGATATTCATAAATACATCCTTAGTTATAAAGAATATCAAAGAAACAAAAGTAATAATCAATTGTCTATAGATTTTCTATAATTCTTGAAAATATTTGAATAATGCTATGAACAAATTACTTTGGATTTTATCATATAATTACCTATAACTCATTAAGAATATAATACAATTTTAATTATTATAGATCATCTTACTAAATGTACTTATTTTATTTCTATATATATTACTATCACTATATCTGAAGTTATCAAGTTCTTTTTTAATAATATCTTCAAATTATATAGACTATCTTGTATTATAATTTCAGATCATGATATCAAATTTACTAATCATTTCTGAAAATCACTATTTAAACAAATTAATACTAAATTGACTATATCAACTGTATTTCACTTGCAAATTAATAGATAAACTAAGAGAATGAATCATATTTTGGAAGAAATATTAAGAATCTATTCTACTTATAATCAAGATTGCTAGGATGAATATCTTGCTATTATTAAATTTGCATATAATAATTTTATTCAAGCTTCTTCTAGTTATACACTCTTTAAGTTAGATTATGATTAATATCTAATTATACCTGCAATACTTATCTTAGATAATAAAGTTATTGTTGCTGATAAATTTATTTAATATTAGAATAATATAATAAAAAATGCTAAAGATTTATTAATAGAAACACAGAATTATCAATTTAAATATGCTAATTAACATTGTCATTATTAAGAATTTAAAATTAGAAATCAAGTCTTACTTTTAACTCACAATATTATAGATCTTGTAAATAAATAACATTCTAGTAAAAAGCTTATACCTAAATATATTAGTCTTTTCACTATTCTTAAAGCAATTTCATCTGTTATATATAAACTGAATTTACGTTTGTATATAAAAATTCACTCTGTCTTTCATATTTCATTATTAAAATAAATAAATCTAATAATAATAAAGAATTTATTTATCTAATATCATTGCAACTAATCATTATATCCAGAACTGATGAAGAAGAATTTGAAGTTGAAGCTATCTTAGATAAAAGAATTATTTGAAATAAATCACAATATTTAGTTAAATGACTAGATTACTCTCTTTATAACTCTACTTGAGAATCTTTGAAAAATCTTCATAATACTATGAAATTCATAAAATTTTTTGAATCAAAGTATCAATAAGAATATTAATTCTTAAGTGTGAGGTGATATAATAAATTTAATTTTCTCTTGCAGATCATTATTGTATTATATATAATACTGCACCACAAAAATCATCTCATAAAGTTACATGATATACTTAAGTTATTTTAGCTATAAATAGTTTTCTTAGTAGAATTTCTCTTATTTCTTGTTCTATTAATTTAGCTAGCATATTACTATATTTATATATTTTATTTATAATTATTTATTTCTTTATTTATTTATTAATAAGTATCTTTCAGAGATACTACCATATAAGTATTATCTATTATTAATTTTTATTTATTATATTATTAATTCTATATAATATTAAATTATTATTTAAAGATACTATTTTTGTTTTGTATTTTTAACAATCACATAATGATATAATAAAGAATAAGTTTAAAATATAATCATTTTGTCTGTCTTGAATTAATTTTCTATATGAATTCTATTTCAATTAATATTGCTATATATCTTGAATCTTCTGTATGAATTTTTCTAATATATTATACAATATAACTAAAAAAGATTATAGTAATTTTAATAATATATATTTAAAGTATATGATTATATATATTTTTTTATAATTTTACTAATTCTTTAAATAAATTTATATATATATTTATTTTTACTTGTATATATTTATTAATATAATATAAATATATATAAAATTAGTATTAAAATTTACAAAAATTTTAAAAGAATATTTTTAATTTCAAATAGAATTTGATTAAAATATTAATTTTATAATATTATTCTGTATTCTATAAAAATTTTATATGAATTTCACATATATAAATTCCTTGCAATTATTAATAATTCTAGTTATATTATATTTGATGGAATATAAATAATATCTTTATATTAATTTTTCACTCTTTCTAAAAAATACATAATTATATATATATATTAATAAATTTAATAAATTTTAATATTAATTTTCAATAATTTTATATTTTTTAAAATTATTATGAATTATTTCTACAGATATATTATATTTGATAGAATATAAATAATATCTTTATATTAATTTTTCACTCTTTCTAAAAAATACATAATTATATATATATTAATAAATTTAATAAATTTTTTAAAATTATTATGAATTATTTCTACAGATATATTATTTCAAACTTTCAAGAATTATGAAAAATTCAAAGATGAAAAAAGATATCAAGAAATTATTCTGGCTATCATTTTCAAATCAAAATTCTATAAAAAATATATGACATATTATGAAATTAAATCTTAAAAAATTTATATAATTATTATATTAAAAAGAAAACTAAATAAAAGAATAAATCATCTTCTATTAGAATTTGTCATGAAATTAGTAAATAGTATAAAATGCTATATAATGATACTAATAGAGTCCAATAATAACTATATTATATATTAAAATCAGTATTACTTATATTATTTTTAATAAAAAAATATAATTGTGATTTGCTTTATTTTTGAAAGAATTAGAGGAATGCAGTTATTTATGACTGCTACTGTATTATAAATAAGTCATAGTTATATTATTTTTGAATCATAATAAGTCTTATTATATTCTTGTTTTATGAAAAGTGCTTTGAATTTTTGATATTTTTTAAAAATTATGTTAATAAGCTCTATCAATTTGATTTATTTTTATTTAATTCTTTTGCAAGCCAAAAATTGATTCAATTTTTAGCAGAAATCATATTATTTGAAAATTCTTTTTTATTCTTGAGATTGATTTGCATGCAAATTATCATGAGTATACTTGTTACCAAATGGAATATGAAACAAAAAAATTCTTTTTACTTTTACAAATAATTAAATTTAAAAGATAGTAAATATATTATTTTAACTATATTTATATATAAAATTAAACTTATTAATAAAATTACTGAGATATGGATGAAAAAATTTCCTTTTTTTGAATATGGATGTCAGATACCTTTGACGGTAAATAATTTGGTCTGAAACTTTACAAATTCTATGATTATATGTATGTATCGAGTAAAGTCTACTCTAAAAAACACTTTCAAATAACATTAACGAGCACGTGGTAAAGCGTGAAGTATAGTTATATTTCAATTATGAGCTTGCTTTAGAATGATAAAAAATCCCTTTAAATAGATCATTAAAAGGAGGTATTTAATCTTAGTAAAACGGAATGAGTGCATTTTATATTGGCCAATATGTATTAAGAAACATGCTAAAAATGCTTTATTTTATTTTTTCAATCGATAAATAGCAAAATCCATCAAAATGTCACTAGTTATCTACACCCGCTCAATCTTAATTAACCCAATATAAAATTACTGTTATGTCACCAAAATATTAGATCTAGAGAAAAGAAAGCGTGACACAATGGTGAAAGAGTATAGACTGAATAATTTACAAAAAGAGAGGTTCTCTAAGTGTCCTAAAGTTTTCCTGTGGTAATTTTCATTAAACAACTATTACAAGGTTAAAAACCAATGACTAAATCAAGGTACGAAGCGCAATCTTCCACTATCAATTTATGTTAG
>CAJVPS010003510.1:0-10127 GCA_910591765.1 Ambispora leptoticha
TTTACTTTAGTTATAGTCTTCTTTGATTAATAGCTTGCTATTTAATCAATTCAAATCTTGAATTATATTAATTACTAATGACTTCACTCAGTTAATCTTTATAACTTCTCTGATTTATTTATTTATTTAATTATTCTTTTTGAGATAATATCTGTAGATATTAGCACAGATCTTAAAAATTTTTGTTATTATTAAAAGTATAGTCTAACTCTTTTCTCATTATCTTTAATTATTTTAATCTCTCTTAACTCTATATTATTAAGATAAATTCAAGTAAAATTTTACTTATCAATTTACTATAACATATTTTTGATACTCTTTTTATGGAGAAAAATCCTCTTCACACCCCTTATTATATTCATACTTTTATATTTCTTTCTTTCTTTATTCATAATTGATAAATATTTATGTCTTGAATTTTCATGATCAATTATTATTGAACTATCTATTAATTATCATTTTGAAGTACATCAAATTTCTAATTACCCTGTTAGAATATCCTCTCAAAACTTTTACCTTTATTATCATCCTCTTCAATTTAATTTTTCTTTATAATTTTATATCTTTTGCTTGCTCACAAAATATATTGGAGCAATATCAATTAATTAAATACATATCTGTTATTTTAAGAATTAATTCAACTTGATCTTAGTAAAATATATATTAGCTAACTAAGACAAAGAATAGTGTAACTAGTAAATACTCTTATATTTGATCACATTAATATACAAGAAGAACAACTTGACTTAATTGAATAATTCTACTAATAGTTCATCTATTAAGACTTTACCTTTTAACTAAGAATCCCTTCTGTTAATAGTAATATTAATAGATACTATTCAGAAACAAAGAACTCAAAAGATATACCAACATCTCCTATACAACTTATATTAACTTCAAAATCAGAAGAAACTAATGATTTTTCAGAAGATATTTAAACAGACTCAGAAGATAATAACCAATAGTCAGAGAAAGAAGATAATCTGATGACATAAAATAATAATAACTTGAATAATCTGATTATAATTCTTGGAGCTCTCACTAACTGAATAGCTAATCAGAATATCTGGCTAATAGAAAAAATTATTATATCTATAAGAAAATATTAAGAAAATAATCAAGTTCTAACAGAATGATTAAAAGACTTTAATATTGTTATCCAAGCTAATGGAATTACTAATACTAGAAAAGTATAATTAGTTAAAGAATATTTAGAAGATGCTACTGTCTTGTGATATGATAAAAGAGAAAGAGATAATGCTATCAGACTAATAGTCTGGAATAATAACAATAATCAATCACACAATTTCAGTTATCAATTTGCTGTATATTTTCATACTTGAAAAAGAATTAACTAATGGCAGAACAAAATTGAAATCTTACAACAGACTGATACTGTAGAAGAATATATAAATAAATTTATAAATCTATTTTATAAAGTAGACTCAGAAAATAAATATCTGAAAAAATATAAGATTCATACTTACAGAAGAGGATTGAAATCAGAGATCAGGAAATAGATTCAGATCTCAGCTAATGAAACTTTCTTAAATATGATACAAGTCATTAAGAATATAGAAAAAGCAGATACAGATATACTAACTTATAGGTATTATTAATCTCAAATTCAAGATAACTCAATGCTAAATGTTATATTAATAGTACTTCAAGATCTTAATCAACAAATAGAAAATATTAAAACCAATAAAAAATCAAGCTATAACAAAAATAATTCAGGTTATAGATCTAATAACCAAAATTTTAAATTAGTCTCAATCTGTTATAATTATAGTAAGCCAGATTATATCTGTTTTAATTATTTTTAGCTATAATTATATTAGAATAACTTTGAAAATAATCACTAGAGAACTAATAGAAATAATTAGCAAAAAAATAATATATCATCAAATTAGGCAAATACTAGTAATAATCAAAATGTAAATAATAATCAAAATATATTATTAGTCTAAATACAAGCTCTTACTGATAGTATTCAAATATTAATTGTTAAATTTGATAATATAAATTTGCTACTTGATATACATAAATACTTGACTGTTGAAAGAAATTTCAGAATTACTCCTTATAGAACTAGATCTGTAGGTTAATCTTATAAAGAAGTAATTGATAAAAATGAGAAATTAAATAATAATGAAGAAGAAGAACAAGAAGACACTCCTGAAGTTATTTTTGATCAGGATATAAATAATGCTAGATTATCTAAAACTCTTGAAGAAGAATTTACCAAAAAGATAATTTGCAAAAAGAAAAGCAAAATCACTTTACCTGTACTTACTACTATGACTAAATCATATGATATTCTAGAAGATTTGATTCAACAAAAAGCAAATATAATTGTTGCTCAGCTTATTCAGACCTCATTATCATAAAGAATTCAATTATTAAAAGAAATGCATCAAGCTACAGCATTAAAATCAAAAAGAAAAAGAAGTATATTACTTAGACAAAAACTCAAAATCATCTCTGCCTAATGTAAAGCAAAAGTTAGAAAGAATATTATTAATTTAATTATTAATACTGGTATCTCTAAATGTATTATTATATATAATTTTATTAAAGATATAGGATTGAAAATACAACACAGTTCAAATATTTCCATGTCAGATATAAATGAAGTATCTAAATAATCTCTTAAAGCTATTGATAATCTATTTTTAAATATTGATAGAATGATAATTCCTACTGAAGTAGATATTACTAAAGCTAAAATCTATTCAATAATTATTGGAATGGACTTTTTGAATAAAATCAAAGCTAATATTAATATCAAAAAAGGACTACTCACTTTTAAATATAATGATCAAAAAAGAAAAGTGCTAATTAAGTTTATTCATGATGATAGAAAAGAACTAATTTTTGAAGATACAAGTTTTGAAGAAGATGAATCATAAGATTCTAAAAGTAAATTTAAGAAACAATACTTGAAGAAGACTTTTTTCATGTGATAATATGATAATTAAAATACTATAGCTCCTAGATAACAAGAATTTCAAGATAATGATAATGTTAAAATCATTATCAAAGAAGCCTAGACTCCTATTAAAACTCTAAATCAAAATTTAAGAGATATTGACTTTAGAAAAATATTATTTCAAATTATTCAAAATATTAAAAGAATTTATAAAGTACAAGTCTATCAAGAAGAAATTAAAATTAGATAGAAGAAATATACTTGAAAAGATTTCAAGTGACTTGACAAGAAGTTTACTCAACAATATAATTAGAATAACTAATAGTTATTTGACTGACAGGAACTAAATAGTCAATGTTAGTGCTATAGAAATCTTTTTATGTCTGATCATTAATATTGCTGATGCTATAATAATCTTGCTGACTGAATAATAATCAAACTTTATAAATCTTTCTGTACTGAATTCAAAATCAATAAAGATTAGATTGATAAAGTTAAATAAGAACATTTCATTAATAAAAGAGTAAAAAGTTTTGATATATATTAATCTGCTACACAACAAATTTATTTCTAATTCTCAGATTGAAAGATGTTGTGAATGTGAAAAATATGTAGACAAATACTATACTGAAATATATTTCAAAATGAATGGAGAAAAAGCAACTGCTTATGATAATTATATCAGAGAAAAATAATTAAACCTTCCTGCCTACTCTCAATATGGTGAATGTAATAAATCCTGAGAAATGTTTATTATTGAAAGCTATAAAAAGAAATACTTCTGTACTTATGAATATCAATGTATTTATTGATTTAATCATGAAAGATAAAGAAAGAATATCAAAATAATTAATAAGCTTAGAGAAAGAGAAATATTATTAGAAATTTATAAAGAATATAATGAAATTGACAAAGTAATTTTATTTCACTTTATGTATGAAGATGACTTTATTTATGAAATTATTTATAAGAGTTTTATAGAAGTCTTTACTGCTAAAATATTTCAATATATTTATCAATAACTCAGTTCTAATCAAAGACAATAACTTGCTTACTTAGATTATATTAATATGAAACTCTGTCAAGAATGCCTAATTTCCTATAATAATAATAAATATGATAATTGTATATAATTTGAACTTCTGACAAAACTAGATAAAGAAAAATATCCTATAACTTTAGAGTCAATTTTAGAAGAAGCAGTAACAAATGAATTAATTAAAGAAATTAGCTTTATTTTTATTTCAACTCAACCTCTTCAACTTGAATTAAATAAGATATATGAAAGATTTAATATTATTTATCAAGCACTTAATGAACTTTCATTAATTTAATAATTATTTAAAGGATACTCCTGTGAAATAAAATAATAACTATTATGCAGTCAAAGTTTATAATAATTAAAATAAAAGAAAATTACCAGAAAAAGCATATTCAACTAATACTGGATATAATATTTATTATACTGAAAAAGAAGCAATCAGAATTTCATCTCATTAAGTTATATTATTAGATATTTATATTACTATAGAAATTCCTATAGATATTGTATATTAAGTAATATCTTACTTATCTCTTACAAAATAAGAAATCAATATTAAAGATAAAACTATTAACTCTGAATATACTAGAAATATTAATATTATCATTCAAAATAATTTAGAAGAAGACTATATTATTAAATCAGATCAGAAAATTACTCAACTCGTATTTCTTTAACTTTCATCTATTGATTAATTTAAATCAGTTTCTATTAGAGAAGAACTTGGATAATCTAGTTAAGAAATAGCTGGATTTGGATCTACTAACTATCAAGAAGCTTATACCTATTTCTTGAAACAAGAATAAGAAGAAAAAGTTATTGAATAATAAAAATTAACTGCTGAATAAGAATGATTTCTTACTCAACTATATGAAATATATACTAGAAATGAGTCACCTATCAAATAATGACCATATAGAACTACTTTTTCAGATCAGGCATTCATATCAGAAGAAATTTAAAGAATGTTAGAAATAAATATTATCTGATTATCAACTAGTTCTTGAACTTCACCTATTATTGTAGTTTTCAAAAAGAATAAAAAGAAAAGATTTTATGTTGATTACCAAAAAATAAATATTATCATTCAAAAAGATACTTATCCATTATCAAGAATAGATGAAATGATAGACTCTCTTAGAAATATTTACTGATTTTTATCTATAGACTTAATCTCTAGATATTGACAAATTGAAATGAAAGAGAAAGATAAATCTAAAACTGCTTTTATTTTCAGAGAAGAATTATTTGAATTCAATATTATATCTTTTGAATTATATAATATTCTAGCAATCTTTTAACATATTATAGATATAATATTAGAAGAATATAATTGGAATTTTGTTAATATGTACATTGATAACTTAAATATATTTTCAAAAAATTTTGAAGAACACTTAGATCATCTCAACAAAGTATTTTGCAGAATCCATAATACTAACTTAAAACTCAATCCAGAAAAATATAGCTTTTACAGAAGAGAATTACCATTTCTTGAATATGTAATTACTAAAAAAGAAATCTCTCCTGATCTATCAACTATACAGAAGATAAAAGACTTCTCTTAATCAAGAACAATCAAAGGATTCTAATTATTTCTTGAATTAGCTGGATACTACAAAAAATTTGTAAAAGAATTCTCTCAAATCATTATTATTCTATTCATAATAAAGAATTATTTATTTGGACTATAGAACAAGAAGAAGCTTTTCAATAAATTAAATAACATCTTACAATCACACCTATTTTAATTTATTCTAGCTTTACAAAGAAATTCTATCTTTATACTGATGTTTCAGATTTAGGACTTGGAGCTGTTCTATCTCAAAAAGATAAAGATAAAAGAGAACAAATAGTTACTTATACAAGTGTTATCTTAAAACTAAATAAATAAAAATATAGAATAATTGAAAAAGAAGTATTAGTAATAGTATGGGCTATTAGAAAATTTCATCATTATCTACTTGAAAGAAAAAATAAAAATGCTGATGTATTATTCTGGATATATTCAGAAGATTATTAAATAACTTTTTTATTTATAATAATAACATAAATTTAATAACTTATTATAATTTATAATAATATTTGAATAATAAAACTTATTCTGTAGGATCAACTCTTGAATAATAACACAAAATTCATAATAATGCAAAATATTTTTTATAAATTGATAGCATATTATATAAAATCAATAAAAAAAAAGAATCAACTATATCTCTTCAAGTTATTAAAGAAAATAAAATAGAAGCTATTTTTATTAATTTACATTCAAGCTCTTTATTTAGATATTTTGGATATGAAGAAACCTATCAATAAATTACAAATAAATATTAGTAGAATGATATGAGAACAGATATCAAGAATTATGTGAAGACTTGTAAAATTTATTAGCAAACTGGTAGAAAAACTACTTAACAAGCCTTATATCCTATTAAAATTAGATAATTCTTTGATAGAATAGTTATTAATCTTATTGGATCTAGTAAAATAATAATAATTAGAAATTGATATATTATTATAGCAATAAATTATCTTACAAAATAGCCTAAAGCTAAAGCAATTTCAGATAAGAAAGCTATTACAATTACAAAATTTATCTTTGAAGAAATAATCTGTAGATATAGATACTTTAAAGAAATTCAATTAGATAATAAATTAGAATAGTCAAAGAATTATTAATAAAATTTGGAATCAAACATAAATTTTCTTCATCTTATCACTCATAAATGAATAAAATAATAGAATACTTTAATAAAATACTAAGTATAATTTATAAAAGTTGACAATAGTACATGAACAAGAATAAAATATCTTTATTTCTATTATTCTTTTCACTTATCAAACTAATAGAAATTCAATGACAAAGCATGAACTATTTTTCTTGACTTATTGATAAAATGCTAAATTACCAATTAAATTAAAAATTTCTATCTATTTGAAAGAGAACTTTACAGAAGAAGAAAAATTAATACAATAAATATATCACATAGTAGATTAGTTATCTTAATAAATTTTGAAAGCAAAACAAAATATAAAAGAATAACAATTATAATATTCTCAAATATTTAATAATAAAATTCAAAATAAAATAGTTTTTGAAATTGAAAATAAAGTATTACTGTTTAATATAAAATAATACTCAGTAATTGAAGATAAATTTCAACCTATCTGGAATAAAGAATAGTATTATATTCATAACTATACTGAATATAACTCTTACAAAATTTATGATCAAAAAGGACAAGTTCACAAGTATTCTATTAATAAAAAATAACTCAAATATTATTATGATTGTCAAGATTACTTTGAATCACAAATTATTATTGAGTAACTTATATAGATCACTCCTTTTAATTTTTGTCATTCCTATATTTGAAATTATTTTTTATCTTATTCTTATTTATTTTTATAATTATTCTTACTTCAACATTTTTAATATCTTATCACTTATAGTAAATTTTTAGTTCAAATTTTATATAAATACTCTTTCTATTCCCTTTTTTTTTTCTTTATTCTTTTATATTTTTACTTTTATCTATTATCTTTTACTCTTATTATCTTACATCTTTTTAAATTCTTTTATACTTTTACCTTTATTATTTCTTATCATGTCTCAATTATATACTTGGATTATTCTTTTAATAATCAAATCTCTTGAAGAAATCTATTAGAAAATGCTTGCTTAATAACTCTTTGAAATAATTATCTTTTTAACTTATAGATTATTCACCTATAATAATATAGAACAAGAAACTAATATCATGCTCTTGGATTTATTTATGCAACCTGGATTTATTAAAGATGTTAAAATTAATAACTCTTTCCTCTTGAATACTCAAATAATTATTGAATTACTTGAAGTACCTGTTAAATCAGTTAATACCATTACTGACTTAGACTTTAACTGATTGAATATTTTTATTATTACTTTATTTGAAGATAAATTCAAAATTAATATTAGAAAAAAGATATTAAAGAAGAATCAGAATTTGTAAGTTCTGATAGCTTAACTACTTTCAAAGAACAACTCAAAATATCTATATCTATAATAAAAGAAGTTAAACTGATCTTGAATAAAGACTAATTAACTCAACTTAAAGAAGTCATATTATTAGTTTATAATAATTTTTTAGATAATAACAGTCAAATAATATTATAATATTATAAACACTTTCAATTCAATCTCAAAAATACTCAAGAGATATGTCAGAAATCAAAAAGAATATTGAAGATACTCTTAAAAAATATATACATAATAAACTATATAATATTACTTATAAAATCTTTTTCATTTACAACTCTGAAGAAGAAGTATTTGATAATAGATTTGAGTTTACACTAATCAAATTGCATTACTTAAACAAGAAAGAATTATTAAAGATTATTAATTAATTTTTGTAGGAGCAAAAATTTTCTGAAAAAAGATCATATATTACTATAGTAATATAAATTTCTTTAATTTTTCTAATTATGCAAAATTATATTTTATTATAATTTTCATTATTTTTATAAATATTCCTATTTTATATTATATATTACTATATTTATTATTATATATACTCTTACAATATATTACTAGAAATTGGTTATGCAAAATGCTGATCCAAAGTTTAAAAAGCTAATTTTATTGATATCATACATAATAATACAAATATAATAATAAACAAAAAACAATCTTATTTTTTCTTTTTTTTATAATGTGTAGAAAGAAATTGATAAATAAACAAAGAAAGCAAATAATCAGTACTTATCTTACTAGCATCAAAAATCTAAATCTTGTACTTAAATTTAATATTTCTCAAATAACAGTATATGATACTATCAAATGATATAAAGAAACTAATTTTTCACATCCTAAAAAATATTCTGGTTAATCAAAAACTCTAATTAATAATAAAAAGCATATATTAAAATAAGTTATTCTAAAAAATTAGTTTTTTCCACTTGATAAAATCACAAATAAATTAAATAACAAACTTAATATTACTTACTATACTAATATCATCTGCAAATACATAAATGAAATAGAATTCAGAAGCTATATTCCAAGAAAAAAATCTCTTTTGATATCAAATCAAGAACTTTATTAATTAAATTGATATCAAGAAAAATGTGACTGAGAAGCATAATAGAAAAATATAATCTGGACTGACAAGTCCAAATTTGCACTTTTCAAATCAGATAACTAGGTAAGAGTATGGTGGAAATCTGGTAAAGCTTACCATCAAGAATATATTAAATCTACTATTAAATTTGATGGAGGATCAGTGATATTTTGAAGATATTTTGGTTAGAATGGAATTGGTTCTTTGATGCTAATAGAAGAAATTATAAATTCAGATGTTTATGTTAATATTCTTGCTAATTATTTTGTATCCTGAGCTCATCAATATCTATATGCTATATTTTAATAAGATAGTATATCATATCATATTCCTAATCTCAATCTAATTGAATATTTGTGAGATATTTTAGACTGTTAGATTCGAAAAAGAAGACTATTACCTATATCAAAGCAAGAATTAATTTATATATTACAAGAGAAATAGATAAGTATTGATTTGAAAACTTTACGTAGATTAATTTTGAGTTTATTTAGACATATAAACAAAGTTATTGAAGCTAATAGCAAAAGTACGTCATATTAATTTGTAAATTCTTAAATTTGAATTAATATAACTGTATATTTACCATTTTAATTTATCATATATTTAATAAATATAATAATTTTTTATTTAATAATAAAAATTTTAATTCATTGAATAATTAATATTAAATTTTTGATAATATATTGTGAGGGTATGTATTTCTATTTTTAAATATTATATTTTATTTTATATTTGAGATTTATATTTTATTATTATTTGTAATATAATATTTATATACATAATAGAATAGTATAATGAAAGATTATTTTTAATTTTGATAGAATAGTTATACTTGAATAATGATCTTAAATATTTTTTCTTATCCTTTGATATTTTTTAACATTCTTTTATATTTTTTAACATCTTTCTATATCTTTTAACATTTTTTCATATCTTTCAATATTCTTTTACATATTCTAACATTCTTTAATATTCTTTGATATCTTTCAATATACTTTAATATAATTCATTCATAATTATTTATACTATAATATTTTAATTATAT
>CAJVPS010003511.1:0-10126 GCA_910591765.1 Ambispora leptoticha
AATCAGTTCAAATCTTGAATTATATCAATTACTAGTGGCTTCACTTAGTTAATCTTTATAATTTCTTTGATTTATTTATTTATTTATTTTTTTACCCTTTGTTAAGATAATATCTGTAGATATTGGCACAGACCTTAAAAACCTTTGTCATTATTAAAAGTTATAGTTTAATTCCCTTCTCTTTATCCTTTAATTATTTTAGTTTCTCCTAATCCTATATTATTAAGGTAAATTCAAGTGAAATTCCACTTACCAATTCATCATAATATATTTTTGGTATCTCTTCTATGGAGAAAAATCCCCTCCACACCCCTTTTACATTCATATACTTTTTATATTCATTTTTATTATCTCTTTCTTTCTTTATCCATAATTGATAAATATTTTGAATCTTGAGTTTTCATGATCAATTATTATTCTTTTATTGGATTATCTATTAATTATTATCTTGAGACATATCAAATTCCTAATTATCCTATTAGAATATCCCCTCAAAACTTTTGCTCCTACTATTATCCTCTTCAATCTAATTTATCATTACAATTTTTCACCTTTTATTTACTTACAGAACATATTGAAGCAATATTAATTAATCAAATCACATATCTGTTATTTCAAGAACTAATTCAACTTAATCTCAGTAAAATACATATAAATCAATTGAAACAGAGAATAATATAGCTAATAAATATCTTTATCTTTGACTATATCAATATTTAAGAAAAACAATTTAATTTAATTGAACAATTTTACCAATAGTTCATCTATCAAGACTTTATCTTCTAATCAAGAACTCCATTTGTTAATAGTAATATTGATGGATACTATTTAGAAATAAAGAACTCAGAAGATTCATCAACATCTCCAGAATAACTTATATTGACTTCAGAATCAGAAGAAATTAGTGATTCTTCAGAAGAAGATAATCAAACAGAATCAGAAGATAATAATTAATTATCAGAATCAAAAGATAATTAAATGACATAATAAAATAATAATAACTTGAATAATCTTATTCAAGCTCTTGAAGTACTAGCTGACCAAATAACTGATTAGAATATTCAGCCTATAGAAAAGATTATTATTCCAATCAGAAAATACTGTAAAAATAATCAAGATCCTATTAAATGGCTAAAAGACTTTAATATTATTACCCAAGCTAATGAAATTATCAATATCAGAAAAGTATAATTAGTTAGAGAATACCTAGAAGATACTGCTGTCTTATGGTATGATAAATGAGAAAGAGATGATATTATCCAACTAATAGCCTGAAATGATGATTAAGATCTATCATATAGTTTTAGTTATCAATTTGCAGCTCAATTTTATACTTGAGAAAGAATTGACCAATGGTAAGATGAAATTAAAATCTTGTAACAGACTGATATCATAGAAGAATATATGGATAAATTTATCAATCTACTTCATAAAGTAGATCCTGAAAATGAATATCCAGAAGAATATAAAATTCGAATATATAGAAGAGAATTAAAATCAGAGATCAGAAAATAGATTCAGATCTCAGCTGATGGAACTTTCCTAAATATAATATAAGTTGCCAAAAATATAGAAAAAGCAGATACAGATATGTCAATCTGAGGATATCATCAATCTAAAATTCAGGATAATTTAATATTGAATGCTATATTAGTAATACTTCAAGATCTCAATCAGCGAATAAAGAGTATTAAAATCAGTAAAGAATCAAACTACAATAGAAATAGTTCAGATTATAGATCTAATAATCAAAACCTTAAATCAATTTCAACTTATTATAATTGTGATAAGCCAGATTATATTCATTCTAATTATTCTCAACTATAATTATATCAGAATAACCAGAATAACTTTGGAAATAATCACTAGAGAACTAATAAAAATAATTAGTAATAAAATAATATGCCATCAAATCAGGCAAATACTAGTAACAACCAAAATGTAAATAATAATTAAAATATATTATTGACTTAAATACAAGCTCTTACTGATAATATTCAAATATTAACTGACTATTTGATATACATGAATACTTGGCTACTGAAAGAAAATCCAGAAATTCCAGAACTACTTCTTATGGAATCAGATCCATAGATCAACTCCATAAAGAAACAGTTAATGAAATTGAAAAATCAAAAGATAATAATGAAGAAGAACAAGAAGATGCTCCTGAAATTATTCTTGATCAGAATATAAATAATACTGAACTATCTAAAACTCTTGAAGAAGAACTCACCAAAAAGATTATTTATAAAAAGAAGAATAAAATTACTTTACTTGTACTTACTATCATAATTGAACCCTATGATATTCTAGAAGATTTGGCTCAATAAAAAGCAAATATAACTGTTGTTTAACTTATTCAGATCTCATTTTTACAAAGAACTCAACTATTAAAAGAAATACGTTAAGTTACAGTACTTAAGCCAAAAAGAAAAAGAAGAGTATTGCTTGGATAAAAACTCAAAACTACATCTATCTGATATAAAGTGAAAGTTAGAAAGAATATCATTAATTTAATCATTAATACTGATACCTTTGGATGTGTCACTACACATAACTTTATTAAAGATATGAGATTAAAAATACAATGCAGTTTAAATATTTTAATGTCAGACATAAATAATATGTCTAAACAACCTCTTGAAGCTATTGATAATCTACTCTTGAATATTAATGGAATTATAATTTCTACTGAAATAGATATTACTGAAGCAAAAATATACTCAGTAATTATTGGAATAGACTTTTTGAATAAAATCAAAGCTAATATTAATATCAGAAAAGGACTTATAACTTTTGAATATAATGATCAGAAAGGAAAAGTACCTATTAAATTTATTTATGGTGATAGGAAAGAACTAATATTTGATAATACTACCTCTAAAGAAGATGAATCAGAAAAAGATTCTGAAAGTGAATTTGAAAAACAATACTTGAAAAAGAAGACTTTTCTTATGTAATAACATAATGATTAAAATATTATAAATTCCAAATAACAAGAATTTCAAGATGATAATAGTGTTGAAATCATCACAAAAGAAGTCTGAATCCCTGTTGAAACTCCAAAATAAAATCTAAGAGATGTTAACTTTAGAGACATATCTTTATCAATTATCCAAAGTATTAAAAGAACTTATAAAGTACAAGTTTATCAAGAAGAAATCAAAATTAAATAGAAGAGATATACCTAAGAAGCTTTCAAATAACTTGACAAGAAGTTTACTTAATTCTATAATTAGAACAACTAATGGTTATTTGATTGGCAAAAATCAAATAGCTAATATTAGTACTATCAAAATTTCTTTATGTTTGATTACTAATATCGCTAATACTATTATAAACTTGCTACTTGAATAATAATCAAAATTCATAAATCTTTCTGTGCTGAATTCAAAACTAATAAAGATTGGGCTGATGAAGTTAAACAAGAACTCTTTATTAATAAAAAAGTCAAGAAAAGCTTTAATTTATATCAAGCTATCTCATAACAAATTCATCTCAATTCACAAATTAAAAGATGCTATGAATGTGAAAAATATGTTAACAAATATTATACTGGAATATATTTTAAAATAAATGGAAAAAAAGCAACTGCTTGTGATAATTATATCAGAAAAAAATAATTGAATCTTTCTGCCTATTCTCAATGTGATAAACATAATGAATTTAGAGAAATATTTGTTACTGAAAGTTATCAAAAACAATACTTCTGTACTTATGAATATCAATGTATTTATTGATTTAATCATGAAGAATGAAGAAAGAATACTAAAATAATTAACAAGCTTAGAGATTGAGAAATACTATTGAAAGTTTATGATGAATATGATGAAATTGGCAAAGCAATCTTATCTTGCTTTATGTATAAAGATGATTTTGTTTATAAAATTATTTATGAGAGTTCTGTAAAAGTCTTTACCACTGAAATATTTCAATATATTTATCAACAACTCAGTCCTAATCAAAGATAATAGCTTTACTTGCTTGGATTATATAATAAAATTAGATTAATTATTAATAATTATAGTATATTTATCTTTTATCTCACAGATTATTATTGTATTACACGTGACTTACTGTGCCACAATCACCTGATCATGCCAAGAAAAGTTACCCAATTATTTTGAGTTATTTTAGCTATAGATAGTTTCTTAATAGAATTTTTCTTTTCTCTTATTTTACTAATTTAGCTAGTATATTACTATATTTATATATTTCATTTATAATCATTTATTTCTTTATTTATTTATGAATAAGCATCTTCTGGAGGTACTATCATATAAGTATTTTTTATTATTAATTTATTTATCTTATTATTAATTTTATGTAATATTAATTTATTATTTAAAGATGCTGTATCTGTTCTGTAATTTTAAGTAATAATGATATAATGAATAAAGAATAAGTTTTTAAATATAATCTCTTGTCTGCTTTTGATTTAGTTTTCTGTGTGAATTCTATTTCAAATTATTTCACTTATATCTTGAATCTTCTATGTAAACTTTCTTGATATAATATTATATCTTGATTTTTTTATATGAATTATCTTGATATATTATCTTACGTAACAAAAAGGTTACAAAATCTGCAAAAGAAAACTGGAATATCCTTACATATGACTATTTGCGTCTCCTGAGTATACGTCGATTTCTATAATTATTATTGGATGATGAAGATATGATTAATGTCAGTAGTCAAATTGCATAAACCATATGGAATAAGAGAGATCATGTAGCTAGATATATTTGAAGATGAGGAAATTACTTTATAAAGACAGATGAATTTCTTTTACATCACCAAGAAAAACATATAAAATTTGAGAGGTTGGTGAATAATGAAGATTTTACTGAAAACTGCAAAGTATGACTATGATAACAAAAATCTGAAGCACGCTCTTCCAACAACTTAAAGGTATATATCAAAGAGACCTTGTTTCTGAAATTAATTGGCCATATTAAAAAGGATACTATCTCTAAGAAGACATGTAGAAGATATATGTATTTGTAGGGATACAAGTATGATAAGAGAAAGAAAGATATTTATTTTGATGGGTATGAGCGATCAGATGTGATAGCATATAGAAAGGAATAGCTAAAGAGGATGTTTGTGTATAAGAAAAATATGAAGAACTTTGATAATGACATATTGAATGTTATACTAAAATCACAGCTCAAGCTGAGAGAGAACGAATTTATCTAAATGACACATAATGAATATTACTTTTACGTGAATGATGGGTGGCAGAGAATTTGGATCCAAGAGGAGAAGAAAATTCTTTATCTGAAATATATAGAACATTCTATTATAGTTTCAGCTTTTCTTTATCTATGTCATGGATTATTATGATTATCTGACCAATAACTGCGTAAAAATCCACATATTGAAGATAAAGATACTTTTATTTTTCATTTTGTCCAAATAAATGGGTATTAGAAATCAGAGCACATGCTGGACCAACTCATACATAAAGTAATTCTGATATTTGAGATATTGCATCCTAGATGTACTAGAGTTTTCTGCTTTGATCAATTGACAAACCACAATACTATGGCCAAGGATGTACTAATCGTAATGAGAATGAACTTGAATCCTGAGGGAGCACAGCCTAAGATACATAATAGTTAATATATTAATGAATATAGAGAGAAGTACATACAATCAATGATATTTCCTGATAATTATCTAGTAGAATGGTTAAGAGAAAAACCAAAAGGCATCAAGCAAATACTTATAGAGTAGAATCTTTAGTCTATGAATAAGATTCATTTAACATATGAGAAGTATTCCAGAAAATATACTGATAATAGTTCAGAAAGATTGAACTGTTACGTACAAAGAATCATATTATTACAGCCTGATTTTTTTGAATAATAATCATTGTTAGAGGAAGTAGTTATCAAAGCAGAGCATATCTTTGAGTGGTACTTGAAGTTTCACTGTGAATGCAACTTCATAGAATGATATTGGGATTTTGTGAAACAAGAAACTAGAAGACTATGTAGCTATAACTATGTAGACCTAATGAATCAGATTTCAGAAGTTCTCAATGATGTACCTATAGCTATTATTCACAGGTTTGCCTGCAAGTCATAGAGGTACATGAATATGTATGATAAAGAGTTGGAAGGTCAGACTGCTGAGTGAGTTGTTAATAAGTTCAAGTCACATTATCAAATTCCAGAGAATATTGAGCAATTAATAGAAATTGATCAAGTAAGAGAATAAATGAAGTGTAGGAAATGAACAGAACAAATGAAAACAAATCATTAAATAGATAATTAATGGCCCATGCATCATAATAATAATAATATATTATACATTATAATCAATCAATTTAAAATATTTTAAGATCATTACTATTAAGTGATCATTACTATCACGTGATAATATAATACATGTAATATTATTAGTTACATGGTATGTTATGCTAAGTTACATTACATATGGCAAATTAATATAAAATCACGTGATTGGCTAGTTAAGATATCCCACATTATAGAAAGAAAATATTAATTTTGGTATCAATTAATCATATTTATTGATCAATTTTAAAGTCACATGATTTTAATACAAACATCTGAATTTTTATTGATGCTATCAAAGAGAATAGGAGTACGCCATTTAATATGAGTTCCAGCATCATATTATTTCTTTGCTCTCTCATATTTATTATGAATTTCTATAGCTATTTTATTTCTATCACTACTAACTACAAGACTCTAATTCTCATACTCTTTTACTATACTAGATTTCTGAAATAAATTATCCTACCTATATTTATAGAATTTTTATCTATCTATATCTCAAACACGCAGATTATGTAAAATAATATTCATCACAATGAAACTTCTTCAAGATTAAGTAATTTTAAATCTATAGCATAAATTCAGAAGATTAGTAACTGAGATAAAAAAAATATTTCCAATTCACACTTACTATTATTATTAATTTATTTTGGAATATCTATTGATTAATAATATTACTTTTCAATAACTAATCTCACTCATATAATTCAAAAAAGGAAATGAACTATGATAATTCTCCTAGATAGTTACTGAAGACTCATTATTGGTGAGCTTTTTCTTTTGTATCTTCCATCATGATAATAATAATCTCTATCACATCCATCATATTCATCATATCTATTATATCCATTATCTGAATCAGCTATTAAAGTAAAATTATTATAGAAAGTTATACTACCATATTTTGATAGATCAAATATGATATATTTTTTGGATCACCAAAGATTTTTTGATATGAGTAATATTTCAAGCAAAAAGTAGGTCATCAAAGATTTTTCAGTAAGTGAGTACTATTTTGAATAAAATATCAACATTCTGAAATGGAATGCATATATAATATATAAAATTATATCAATAAGAATTGCATTTTAAAAAATTGATGAGATATCAAGATATAATTATTACAGATAAAAGATATATATAAAATTGTGCTTTGATAGGTTACCAAGTAAGTATTATTTCAAGTAAAAAAAGTGAGATACCAAGATATAATTATTACAGATATATATAATAAAATTATGTTTGATAGATCATCAAGTAAGAATAACAATTTGATATTATGTATTTTATTCTTGGATGATATTTGAATAAATTATGTGAAGCTAACAACTATTAATAATTTGGTATTATGTATTTTATTCTTGATTAATACTCAAGTACATTATAATAATTAGTAATTTGATATTACATATCTTATTCTTGAATTATTAAATAGGAATATCAATTTGACATTATGTATCTCATTCTTGGATGATATTTGAATGAATTATGTAATGCTAATAACTACTAACAATTTGATATTACATATCTTATTCTTGATTAATATTCAAGTATATTATAATAGTTAGCAATTTGATATTATGTGTCTTACTTTTTTTATCTGTATCATAATAACAGAAATTTGGCATCATTATATCATAAAAATTAAATCATGACATCTTAGTCTGTGTCATAAAAAATAGATTATGACATCTTAATTTGTGTTATAAAAAATAGATCATAATATATACATAATTTAGACTAAGTAGAAATAACATAATTATGTTATTTTCACTACATATATATATTTTTCACTCATTTTCATTTGATAATTTATTTTCATTAAATCTAATTTATATATTATTAATGAATATTTATTTTTTATTAAATTCTTTAAAAAGAAGTTTAAATATTTTATTAATATTAAAAAAAATACTTATGAAAGTTTAATATAAAGTAATAAGAATCAAAAAATAACTATATAATTCAAATTAAAAAATATAAAAATTATAAATTAAGTTATAGAATGCATAGAAAATATAAATCATATTAAATTAGAAAGCATCATTTTGGCAGGCCAGAATATTTACATCTAGTTGTAATATATTAAATATAATTAATATTTTTGAGAATACTCAAAAAACTCATAAATTATATTATTTCAAAGAGTATAAAAAAATGAAAATAATGTTAGAGAAGAACAAAAAAAAATGATATTATAAAGAAAGACAAATTTTATTTAGCAAGAATTTTTTTACTTACAAGAGTATTTTTATTATTTATTATGTAAATAGATTGGCAATTTTTTTTTCAAATCATGTGCCACTAATCAAATATGATGTATTATGGCTAAATTGGCTAAACAGCTTGTCTTGCTTTAATGCTTCTTCTAATTTGGAAATTAATAAAATAGCTGAGTCTTAAAATCCACATAGCAGCTCATATTAATGGCTTAAGAGTTTAGCCAAAAAAAAACCAGTCAGCTTATATCACTAAAAAGATTTTATCAATATATACAGTATTATACACTCAATTTTCTATTCTTTCAAAATGGATACTTGGCAATTAGTCATAGAGAATGCAGAGAAAATTGGACATAAAATTAATAAAATAATCCATAGCTATCCCAGGTTATCAAAATTTTCCTTAAAAGAAGAAAAGTAAGTGTGTCTCACATAAATTTTCTAAGATTTACTCAATATTGACTTGTATAATTTGCAATTTACTCTTTCAGATTAGGTCAAATATCTCAGTGAAAGATTATAATACTTTTCTTGATCACAATTAATCAAGTGAATACAAATTTCATTGAGATGATAGAAATATTTATATCATTGATAAATACAAAATATAAAGCTACTATCTTACTGCTTGGAGACTATTTTAAAGTTCTTAATAGAGATGTAATATATAGGGCTCTGATAATGATTCTTGGTTAACTATGTAAGAGATTTCTATTTAATCTGCTAGAGCTTTGACTTATAATAATAATCTGTATTTCTCTTATAGTTCATTATGATCTAACTATTATCAGAAAAAAATAGCATCAGATATTATAATCTATATGTGACATATATTCTAAAATCTACTATTTAGCACTCTGAGCCTCCCTCCAGTGACATGAAAGTCCATTGAATTTGTACTATTATCTTTATTTTAAATTATTTTTTTAATATAATGTGTTCACATAGGGAAATTCTCATGGGAGAATATTCTGTAAAATAGTCACAATCCAAAATATCATTCTCTGAAATGCAAAATGCACAAATTGGATACACTAACAATATGTGCATTATGTATTTAGCATTAAACAAGAACTATAAATAGATAAGTTCATTAGTTAATAATGATATGTATATCTAGCTATCTTATTTCATTATTATATAATTTTTGTTCTGAATTTTTTCTAAATTAGATCAGACTATGAACATGTCAAATATCAGTATTACCAGAGAGTATACCAATAGTAGGACTAATAGAAGTATTTGTCCAAGAAGTAAGATTAATCTACTTTTAGTATTTGTAATTTAATGTTCAAGAATTAAAGTCTATTCTTCACAATATTATAATAGAATTTCAGTACTCTCCAATTTAATAGTAATAACCCTATGAGTTATACAGATCTGAATATTTTTGCCTACCAAGTCAATATCTTAGTATCAAATATTTTCTGAGACCTATCAATTATTGCAGAAATTCTAAATATTATTGGCTATATTATAGTAGTTTCTTCTGTAATCATCATAAATAAAGATGGTAGCTATAATTACTATATTATAATACTTATATTGCAACTATATATTGCAACTTATTAAAAAATTTAATAAAAATTGCAACTT
>CAJVPS010003512.1:0-10126 GCA_910591765.1 Ambispora leptoticha
TAAGTTTGATAGAAAGAATTAGCTATTAAATTAAAAGTAAAAATAGCTTCTTAACTAGTTGCAACTTGCAGTAGTCAATCAGAAAATTATAATAAAGTTATAGTAATCAATCAGAGAATTATGACAGAATTATAACTAGTTACAGTTCCTATCACTAGTTAAGAGTAGTTAATTAGTATTTTTTTTTTAATAAAACACATATTTTATCATATATCTTATCTTATTTTCTTCTTGCTCTATTGAAAGAGTATTTTAGTCAGAAGTAAATTTACATAAATTATCTTATTGAAAAGATAATTAAATTTTATTAGAAGTAAAACATGTATAAATTATCTTATTAAGAAGATAATTAGTTATATAATCTCTTGAAGTTATAAAAGTAAATAATTACTATGAATATAGTTATTATTATTATTTTAAAATATTTACATACATATAAACTTAAAATAGTAATAATCTTTTTGATACTCTCTCTGTAAAGATAAAATTAGAAATAAAATTATTAATCAACAAAAGTAATTCAAACTGAATCTAACAAAATTAACTAATTACAAAATAAAAAGATAGTTTTAAAGATTAATTAATCTTCTTAGTCCACCTTAATTATTTAGATAACT
This sequence comes from Ambispora leptoticha, assembly GCA_910591765.1. Lineage (NCBI taxonomy): Eukaryota > Fungi > Glomeromycota > Glomeromycetes > Archaeosporales > Ambisporaceae > Ambispora > Ambispora leptoticha. Next base: position 618 of record CAJVPS010003512.1, read on the forward strand.
AGAAAAGGAATTATGCTAACTAATTTATAATTTATTTGTTGCTAATATATCAAGAGAAGAAGTTTCAACAAGTAAATATTAGTTATAACTTTGGTTTCAGAAATATTTAATTTATATCACAACTGAAATTGTTGATATTATCTATAATTTACATAAAGAAATTATAGCATTTAATTAACAGAGATTGCATTATACTCAGTGAACAAGATTAAGCATTTTCATTAATACTCTAGTCAGAATCTCTATATCAGTCCCATCATCATCCACTTCAGTCTTAATTCCCAACATATTCTTTACTAGTTTTCTATATAGAAGAAGAGCTCCAGTTCAATCCAGAAATATAACAGAAGAAGAATCTTCAGAAGAAGAAGTTCAGTCTCCTATCCTTTTAAATTCACTTCTATTTCAATCCCAAAAAAACCAGAAAGAAGAAATAGCAGAACAAGCTATATAAAACTTAACCCAAATACTCATTTTACTCATTCAAGCAATATAAAATTAATAAAATAGGCAAGTTGAGCTATCAATAGTACACTTTCTTTTTATAGTAGTAAAACATATAAAGATTCTATAAACTAAATTAAAGAATTTAATTACTCAGTAAATACAAATAATATAATAAATATAAGAAAAATAGAAATAGTATCTGTTTATCTGAGAGGAATTGTATCAACTTAATATTAGCAAAATAAACTAGCAAATAATAATTGATCTATAATTTAGAATAATAATAATGATAATAACTCATTTCATCAAACTTTTATCACATAATTTAGAATAAATGCTCAAGTCTTGACATGATAATAATAATTGAGATTAAGAATACAAGAAGTAAATAAAGATATAACTTTATATACAAAAGATATTTATACTTTACTTCAAAAAATTGATCCAACACAAGCATATTCTGTCACATACTATATTGAATAATTTATAAAAGGCTTGAAATTAGAAGTTGTCTTCCATATAAATAAGTCTAATCTAGATACTCTAGAAGCAACAATTATAAAAGTGATCAGTACTGAGTCTAGCTATAGACAAACTTACCAGAACTCTTTTAACTCCATATTTCTTATATCATAAAATCTTGACATTCTTTTTATTACTTCAAATCTAGTAAATAATATAAATAAAGCCATAACTAATCTCACAGAATAAGTAAAGAAGCTATTAACTTAGAATAATCAAAATTCCAGTAATCATCCTAACTGAGGCAAGACTTGTTATAATTATAGTAAAAATAGTTATATAGTCTGTGATTATAGGTTGTCAAGAAAGAATATAAATAATAATAATAATAGTAATATCTTGAATATTAAGTGTTTCAAATATAATAAAATAGGATACTATGTTAATAGTTACATAAAAAGAAATTCAAATACTAGATAACTAGCTAATCTTAAAACTAATACTATCACAATTCTAAATAATAATTTTTTATTATAATAACTATAATAATTTCTTGATGAATAATTTATTATATTCTAATTTATTAACTTTATCACTAATAATAGTAATATCCTATATTTAAACTAAAGTTTGTACTTGAGAAAGATCAGAGTACAAGTTAATCTCAAAAATCTTTAACAATATTTTTATAACAATTATTAATTGAAATCATAAAAGAGAATAAAAATCTAGAAAAAAAGAATAGAAAAGTGATAGATATAGTCTATTATAAAGAAAAAATAGAAAATCAACTTATTAGAATAATAATTAATAGTAGATTAGTTAGTAATATTATATTAGCCAGATTTTTAAAGTAAATAAGAAGAAAAATTAATAAGTCATCTAATATTAGTCTCATAGATATAAATAGAAAGACTGAATAATTACTAGAAGAAGTAGAAGAGTTAAAAATAAAAATTAGAGATCTAAGCCAACAAATAAACACTTTGATTATGGAAAAGACAGAATATGACCTACTACTTAATAACTAATAAGACAAAATAATTCAAAATTATTTTGAATTGGGATGAAGAACTCTTAAGCTTAAAGATAATAAGAAAATTTATAATCATTTCAGTTATCTGTACTCAATAGAAATCAATCATGAAGCTGATTGATCTTGAGAGAGAACTCAAAAATCCTGTTCTTAAGAATAAAAATAATGAATTTGAATATGAAGAAGAAGAATTAATTGACTAGTTCTTATACACAGTATATGAAGAACAAAATAAGTAACTTATAATAAAAGTGGAAGTTCAAGAAAACTTTATAAAAATTAATGATAAAGTTATTAAATAGAAAAAAAAAGAAAGAATTTAATGAGAAAGACTAGAAGACTATAATGCTTGCATTCATGACAGAAGAGAATATGAATATTTTCAATATAAGATAAAACAGACTATATATAATCAATTAGAGATATTATCTTAACTGTTCTTGAATATCACTCTAACTATGATTGAGTCAAATTTGGATTCAGAATAATAACAATATCTATATCAAATTCTGGATTCATATAAAGATCTTTTTGATATAATTTAGCTTGACAGAACAAATCTACTTCAATATGAAATATATTTGAAAGAAGAAAGATTTATTATTCTTCAGCTATATAATCAAAAATCATCTATGAAAAATACTTTTCTGAAAGAAAAAATCCAAAAGATATTAAATAATAGAATAATTTCTTCTTTTAATAGTTCTTGATCTATACTAATAATAAAATAGTGAGGAAAAAGAATAGAAAATTCTGATTATGTATGAACTATAAAAAGTTAAATGAAATCATAAAAAAAAATTGATATTCTCTTTTATAAATTGATAAACTCTTGGACTAATTCAAAAATGCTAAATACTTTACTACTATAGATCTTACTAGTGGATTTTGGCAAGTAAAAATGCATCTAAAAAATAGAAAAAAAATTACGTTTATTACCAATAAAGAACTATTTCACTTTAATATAATATTATTTGAACTTATAAATACTTCAGCTATCTTTCAAAGACTTATAAATAAAATCTTTAAGGAATATATTAGAAAGTTCATAGTCATATACTTAGATAATATAACTATATACTCTAAAACTTGAAAAAAATATATGATTCATATACAAAAAGCCCTGAAAAAGCTTCAACAAGCAAATCTAAAGCTCTAGTTAGACAAATATACTTTTAGAAAAAATTAACTGTCTTTTCTAGGTTATATTATTGACAAAGATAAAATTTATTCTGATCTAGTAAAAATAGAAAAGATATAAGAATTCTTAATATCTACTAATATCATATTATTAAGAAGATTTGTTGAACTTGCCTCTTATTATAGGAGATTTATCAAAGATTTTACCAAGATAATAGCTCTCTTACACAAACTATTCAAAAAGAATAAAGAGTTTAAGTAGATAGAAAAGTAATAAACTGCCTTTGAATCACTTAAGAAATATTTTAACTTCACCTCTAATCATTATATATTTAAACTTCACAAAGTCATTTACTCTTTTCACTGATATCTCTAAACTAGAATTAGATGTAATACTAGTACAATATGATAATGAAAAGAAGGAACATATAATTATTTATGTTAGTAGAAGAATAAGTAAGAAAGAAAGTAAATATATTGCAACAGAGCTAGAATATCTTGAAATTATTTGAATAGTTAAACTATTTAGATCTTACCTGCTATCTAATATTTTATTTACACTAATTACTGATTACTTAGTACTTAAGTGATTAATTAATAAATCAAACTCTCCTGGAAGACTCATATGCTAAATAATAATTTTATAAGAGTATAATTTTAAAATTGAACACAAATTTGAAAAGATTTATTCAACTATTAATTTACTTTCTAGAATATCATATATATCTACAAAAAAAAATAAAATATAAATTTAGATAACTATATAGAATTATATGATTACCTCAACATGTTAATAATACCTGATGAATTTTCAAAGGAAAAATAGAAATAACTGCTGACAGAATCAAAGAAATATTTCATATAAAATTACAAACTATATAAAAGAAATAGACAGGATATTAATTATTCATTATTAGTTATAAAATCAACTAAAATAAAGTCAGTTCTTTATAATAATCACTCTGATATTATTTCTGAATATTTCAGAATCAAAACTATTTATAATTGAATAATGAAAAACTATTATTGATCTCAAATATATAGAGATATAAATATATATATCAAAGTCTATAACTTATATCAACAAAAAAGATGATCATATAAAAATAATAAATAACATCTATTCAAGTAAATATATCTTTTGAAAAAATTAGTATTGATCTAGTAAGATTTCTTTTAGTAATTAGCAATAGAAATTACTATATTATAATTATTATTAATTATCTAATTAAATATATTGAAGCAAGACCAATCACTGATACTTCTGCAAGTTTAATTATTCTCTTTCTTTATAAAGATATAGTAATAAGATATGAATTTTCAAAAAAAATACTTAGTAACAGAGAAACTATATTTATTAATGAAATTATCAAAGAACTATTAGAAAAATATCAAATTAAACACAGACTTTCTACTTCTTATCATTCTCAAACTAATGAACTAGTTGAAAGATTAAATTAAACTCTATGTATTTTACTATTAAAATATATTTAACTCTATAAGAAAGATTATAACTATTATCTATCTTCAGTTCTATTCACCTACAAAATAATAAAGCAAAGTATAACTTTATTTGAATCTTTCTAATTAGTATATAGTTAATAAGCAATTATACTATTAGATATTAAGTTAAAAGATTTTGACAATCTTATCTTTAAAGAAGCTTTTATCAAAAGAATATGTGAATTAATTAACAAATTAAAGATTATATGAGAACTAGCTCTTAGTAATATCCAAGAAAAATAGTTAAAATAAAAAGAATGATATGATAAAAAATAAAAGTTAATAGTTTTTCAGATAAAACAAAAATTATTAATAAAATGAATAAAAACTCAATACTAGTATCATAATAAGTTTGGTAAAAAATGGAAAGGATCATTTTATATTCATGAAATATATAATAAAGAAGCTTATAAACTTAGAAATAAAGATGAAAAAGTCTTGAAAAATTCATATAATGATGATCACTTAAAATTGTATATTGAGTTTAATAGCTTGAAATTAATAGTCATCATCAATAATAATTAAAAAGATTTATAGAGTAAATCTCTTAAAGCTAAAGATTCTGTAACCAATCATCTATTCATATGGTATAATAAATGTGATACAGCATATGACATAGTCACAGTATGTGATATAATAATTATTAATTACTACTAAATTAGATGAATAAGAAATTTATATTAATTAATCTTATTAATAATTAATTCTATTTTTAATTTATATTATTATCCATATTTAGTTTTATTCTTTTATTAATTTAGTTATATATGTTATACTTAATTTATAATTTTATTAAATTAATAATTACTTAATTAATTATTATTAATTTTCTTTCTTTTCTCACTTTAACTTTGAATAACTTAATATTTTACTAATTTTAATTATTTATTATCATGTATTTAATATTTCTTATAATTATTCTTTCAAATTCTACTTGTTCTTGAGTAAATTAAGTGAAATATTATGTTAAAAATGATTTGTAATTAGTGTAATAAGAAAATAATATATATAGAGAATCAAGAAGTGATCAAGAAAAATAATTAAGTTTGATAGAAAAAATTAGCTACTGAATTAAGAGTAATTAATTAATATTTTTTTTAATAAAATATATATTTTATTATATATCTTATCTTATTTTCTTCTTGCTCTATTGAGAGAGTATTTTAGTCAGAAATAAATTTACATAAATTATCTTATTGAGAAAATAATTAAATTTTGTTAAAAGTAAAATATATATAAATTATCTTATTGAAAAGATAATTAGTTATATAATCTCTTGAAGTTATAAAAGTAAATAATTACTATGAATATAATTACTATTACTATTTTAAAATATTTATATATATATAAACTTAAAATGATAATACTATTCACTTTTATATCAAACTTGTATAATATTTCTGAATAGTCAAAAACTTATTTTATTAGAAAATATTATCTGATTCCAATTATTATTAAGATAATTTTATGTCTATTCTATCTGCTTTTTCTTGTGTGCTATAATGAGTATTGATATCATCATAAGAAGACTTTTGTCAAAGTCATATTTAGCTAAATATCTTGAAAGTATACTATAAGATATCTAAGTATCTTTTTTAAATAACTTTATGATTAATATTCTTAAAGATATTATAGAATTTCTCTGAACAATCTGTCTAATAAATCTTGAATATTCAGATATAATTTTTATAAGATGACTGCTATATTTTTTGTGAGTTATACTTTGGATTTTTTTAATTTTGAAATATTATAGTAGATAGTTGATCTCATAATATTTATTAAATAATATATTTTATTTATACTTTTGTCCTGAAGTCAGAAATACTTAATAGTTTGGACATGAATATTTTTCTTGATTGTTGATCTTTTCATTCATTCTTTTTAGAAAATATATTAATAAAATTTAACAAAAAAAGAAAGTAAAATGACTTTCATAGTACTGAATATCTTATTCTCTTTTATTAAATTGAAATAGAATAAGTTATACCAATTTAATTTTGAATAATAATTGTCTAAAAACTTTTACAATATACTATATTTAAAATTATATAATAATATAATATCTAAAATTTGATTAGTTAAAATCAATAATATAATTATGATATATATATTGCAATTATTAACAAAAATTATAACTATTATAACTTAAATAAATAATTAAGTTACCATCTTTAGTACTAATACTATTATTAAAAATTCTTTTACAAATTTTCTGTAATAACTTACAAGATTTAAGAATGAGTAAAGTTCTAATATATTAGTTGGTACTGGCTAATTTCTAATTATGATTATTTTTTTTGATTAACTGAGATATTATCTACTAAAATAAAATATTTAAGATATTTTACATATTATTATATGATATCACATTTTTTCTATTTAGTATATAATTTATATTTGCAAAGTATTTTCAAGACTATCTATAAATATTAAATATATTCTTTCTTTGTTTTGCTATATATCAAGATATTATTTAGATATATAATTATAAATTTATCTAGATAATTATAAAATATATTATTCATTAATATTATAAAAATAGCTAGTATATTAGTTAATTCAAAAGGTAGGATCAAGAACTTATAGTATTCATATTAAGTTCTAAATATTATCTTGTAAATATCTTCTTCTGTAATATAGATTTAATGATACTCTAAATATAAATCTAACTTTGAAAAATATTTTGACTTTATGAGTTTGTCCATCAACTTATCAACTCTTGATAATGAATAGTAATTCTTAATAATAATTTTATTTAAAATTCTATAGTTGATACATAATTTTAATATATCTTTTTTCTTATATACAAAGAGAACTGGTACTCCAAATAGTAAAATACTAAAGTAAATAAAATCTTTTTATATCAAATTAGCCAATTATTTCTTGAGCTCATTCATCTCTATAAAAAAAGCTTATAGATAGATCTGAATAGTGATTTAGATTCTGGAATAAGATCAATTTTATAATTAATTACTCTTTTAGATAGTAATTAATTTGATAAGATTTTTGAAAATATATTTTTATATTTCTTTTTGATATCTAATACTTCTGGTAAAAGTGATTTTTCTTTTGCTATTTCTTTATTTTCAGTATTATTAAGATATATGGTAAAAAATTCTGTATCTGCTGATAGATTTGTAATTTGTTATCTTGAGATATAAATTGAATTGCAACTAGAGTCAGATTTAATTTCATTATCAGCTTGTACTTTTATTATCTTTGACTTATAGATAAAAGTGATGATATTATTTCTCTAATCTATAGTAGAATTAGTATAAAATAATCAAGATTTACCTAGAATTAAGTCATATCTCTACAATTTCAAAATCTAAGCATCCATCTTATATATTCTATATATATCTAACTTTAATTTATCAATCTTTGCTATGATAATGATTATTATCTTTTTGTCATCAGCAAGTTCAATTATGACTAATATAATTTTCTGTAATTTGACTTTATTTTTCTGGACAAATTTTTTATCAACAAAATTTCTGAATACATCACTATCTAGTAATATCCATACTAGCTTGCCATTTACTTGGTTATTGAATTTTAATAATCTTTCTCTGTTATCTTCAAGATGAGTAAATTTAACTTTTTTATATAATGAGAAAGATTTTTCTTGCTTATCTTTAATATTTACTATTTTTGCTTTTGATTTGAAATAATAATTTTTGGTAAAGTAATCTAATTTATCATAGTTGTAATAGGTATCTTTGGACTTGTTATTCTTCTGATTATTATTATTCTTTCTATTATTATAATAGCTTTCTGTTTGATCTAATTTCATAGATATAGAGTTATTATTCTGTTAGTTTTTATATTGATTCTGTAAGTGATAATTATTATTATTAGATTTACTTGGAAGATCTAAAGATCTATCTTATTCATATATAGTTATATTATAGCAAATAGCTAATTTTCAAGCTTCTTTTAGAGTTTCTGATATCTAATAACTCACTTTCATTTTGATGATAAATTTTAATCCTTCTATAAAATATATAAACTGGTCTAAGATACTCATATCCGTTATTTATTTTACTATATTTCTAAATTTTATGTCATAATCTTGTACAGATCCTATTTGATGAAGAAGATAAAGTTATTTATATAGATATTACTAATAATATGATGATCAGAATACTTCTCTAAGAACTATAACAAAATTATTTCAATTATTATAAGATATTATATAGTTATTAATCTTATATTTGTTAAGATATCAGTGTAATATTATATTTATAAAGGAGATAATAGTATATTATACTTACAGTATATCTTTTCATCTGTAATTCCTTGAATTAGAAATATGATTTTAGTTTGCATTATTCAGATAGATATATTTTCATTTGGCTCTTCAAAGTATGTAGGTAGTTTTATTAAAAGATGAGATAAAGACTTAGGACCAGAAAGATCATCTTTTTTTACTATCTTGATTAATTCAGTTATGCTTGTCATGAATTGTGTGAATTATTTTGAGTTCATCTTTACTAAAATTTTAATAAATAAAACTAAGATATATATATAAAGTATGTAATATATAATATATAGTAAGGTATTAGAGAGTAATATTTATAATAATCATATCTACTACTATCAAGTTATAAGATTATTTTATTAATAGTTATAAACAAGATAAAATATAATATAAACAATTTTAATTTTATAACTTATAATTATTTTTATTATTTAAAAATATTCAGATCTGAAATTATTTTACAGAACAGACAAATCATATTTATAATAAAAGAAATAAATACAAAATATGAATAAATTAATAATAATAATTTATAAATAAAATATATATGGGTTAAACAGAATTAATTAATTTAATTCATATCTTTAAAGAGTAACTAATTATAATTTAATAAATAATAATATAATAAATAATTATAAATAATAATATAAATAAATAATA
>CAJVPS010003513.1:0-10125 GCA_910591765.1 Ambispora leptoticha
CTGATTACTTTGATATTGTTAAATTTTTTAAAAATAATGTAATTTAAAAAATTTGATTTAAGTGTTACATTCTTTTTAATTATTACTATATGTAATAAGTTAAAAGATAATACAAATAATGAAATAAAATAAAAGATAAGATATATATTCTAAAAAGAAAAAATAAATAATAAAAATAAATTAAATTTATTACTAAATTATTTTTAAAATATTTTTAAATTATTATTAAATTATTTATAAATTATTATTAACTTTTAGGCTAATTATTTATTCATAATCTTGAAGTATTACTAGAATATTATAAAAATATTGCAAAAATATTATTAAATTATAATTAAATTCATAACTGATATATTAATTAAATTATTCAAAATTATATACTGTATCTTCTAAGTATTAGCTAATTAATCAAAAATTTCAAGTTTAAAAAATTATAAAATTAAAAAAATTTATGTTATTATGATAATATTTGATTTCTCTAAGTAAGATTGAGCTTTAGCAAGACTAATTAAATTCTCTTTAGAATTTCTTTGATTTTATTATTTTTTATATATATAAGATCATTATAAATAATTTATTAGAAGTTATATACTTTTTCAAGTCTACATTTTAATAATAATTAATAAATTTATTTTTCAAGAAGAAAGTATTTTCTGATTAAAATTACTTCTTTTGATTAGACTAGTTTTTTTATAATTCTATTAATTTTCAAGAATATTATCTAGATATTTCTTTCAATAATTATCCAAAGTAATAATATCTAATAAATTATGATTTATCAAATTAATTATCATGATTTTTAAAAAGAACATTAAAAATTATTTGAATTCTTGTCTTTTAGCTTTATTCAGATCAAAATTAATAAATAATATTTACTATAATTACTACTCTTGATATTTTAGTATTGATAATATTTATAAATTATTTTATTCTGATATTATCTTATAAATTATTTGTTAAAGTTAAAGTTTTTTTTATAATTAATTCTGATTCTTGAGATATTTTCAAAATTATATTGGAATTGAATTATCTTCTAATAATGAAATCATAAATTACTTTCCAATTATTATCTTTAAGTATTAACTAATCTTTATTAATTTATAGAATTTCACTAAATTTATGATCTTTTAATTATTAGTAAAGAGTAAGAATATTTTAAATAAAATTAAAATTATTAAAAAGAGTATTTATCTTTAAAAGAGTTAAATACTATTAAGAAATTAAGCTAAATATTAAGAATATTAAAATAATTAAAAGTAATAAAAATTTAAAAAAAATATTAAAGTAAAAGTTCTATATTTATAAAATGAAATTTTAATAAATAATCAATATATATATATATATATATACTACTAAATAAGATTTGTATAAAATTAAGAAATAAATAAATATTATCATAAGACTAGAAATCTAATTTTTATTTTTTTTTCTGTTATTGATATTTTTATATATTTAATAATTATTCTTGACTCAAAGTAATTATTTTTATTATAATAATCTTTTAGTTAAATATTATTAAAAATTTTATATAATAGTTAAGCTTATAAATATTTTTATTATAAATTTCATAAATATAAAATAGTTTTCTCTATTTTTTATTAAATTTATTATAATATTAATATTGAATTTCTATTTATTTTATTAATATTTTTTATCCCATTTGAAAAAATATTAACTTTTACTTTTTATTATATCATTTTTTTTATTTAGATTATTTTTCTTGAATATTATCAAAAATTAATTCTCATATAATCTTAAGTTTATTAATTAATTTATATATTCTTTTAATAAAAGCTTCTTCAAAAATGAAATTATCAAAATTTTTTAATTCAATATCTAATAGTATGATTACTTATCAACTATATATTAGTTAAAAGAACTTAAATAAAATTATGCTTTATTTTATTATTCTATAAATAAATAAAATTAATAATAGATAATGATTTTAATTTTTCTTGCAAAACTAGATATATTTTGATAGTGAAATATATAAAATATAATTTAATTATATTCAATTTGATATTTTTCTAATAGTTCTCTATTAATAAATATAATTTTTTTATTATTTGCAGTATCTGACAAAAGTTTTTACACATCTTTAACTTAATACAAAGATATGATAAAAAAAAAGTTTTTTTTATTTGAAAATGCATAGTATAATTACTCTCAGTTTCAATTAGAATCTCCATATGATATTTCATACTCTTTATTAAATTAACTGTATACTTCTTAGATAATTAATTCTATTTTCATGTTATTTTATCCTTTAAATCTCTAAGTATTCTAATTTTTTTTTTCATCAGATTTATTTTTATAAGCTCTTAAATATTTTTAATCAGATTTTAATTAGATAATATTGATAGTTAAAGAAGAACTTTGATATTATTTTCTTCTTTTCATATCTTTGTGATTTTTAAATAGTATTTTAGATTATTATCTTCTTACAGAATTCAACTATTATAATCTTCATCAGAAAGATTCTTAGCAGAAGGCAGAAAAGCTATTTCATACAATATGATTATATATTATACATTAAAATTATATGTAAAATATACTAACTTTTCAAAGTTTAAAAAAGAAAAACAGCTTTATACATAAATTTTTAACAGATGCTTGACAGAATGAATTATTTTTCTTGTCTTAATAAATTATCAAGCCTTTTTTAGTTATTGATTCAAGTAAAAGTACTCTTATCAGTAAATAGTATAGAATTTCAGTTGAAATTCTTATATTCCTTTGCTTATGAGAGATATTTTTTTTGATATTTTGCTTCAAGCAAAGGTTTTGTAAGTTTTTTATAATAATAAGCTCTATCTTTATCAAGACACTATTAAATAGTATATTGTATATATAAATATCTATATTCTGTTTTAGAAATTTATAATAGATTTTTGGAATAGTAATATCTATATTCTCTTTTGTTAACTTCAAAATCTATTTGTCTTGTCTTTTGATAATGGCTCTTTGACAATCTAATCTTTGATTTATCACTTAGATCTTTGTTTTTTTGTCATCTTTTATCCATTCTTGAACCATTTTTTCATTATAGTAAATCTACTTTACCATCTTACATATTAAGAACTCGAAATCTTTTAGATAGATGGCTAAAAAAATAATTTCATATTATTTATATAAAGGAAGAAATATTTTTTTGACTAAAAAAATTATTATATAAGTAATATGAGTATTTTTGCTATATACTCTATCTGAAAAAGTTTAATATAATTAGCATATATAATATATTACATTCATGTGAAGTTTTATATATCTACATATGATCTTTCAGAAATTACAGATACAAAAAAACTTTTATCAGGTACTATAATATTTTTTTAAAAATTTATATCTTATTACTATATCTTTATAAAAAAAATAAAATGATTAAAATTATAAAAGTATCTGTAATAGATCTTGTTTTAATCTATTTAGATAGATAATTAATAGTAATTATTAAAGATAGTTCCTCAATTATTATAACATAGTGATAAATAAAATATTATCTAGTTGCAACTAGTTGTAACTAGTTGCTACTTATAAAATTTTGGAGTTATAACATATTATAACAGATAATAAATAAGCATCACATACTTATTGCACCATTTTTAATAATTATAATATAATAATTTTCTTTACTAGTTATTAAGAGAGATTCTATTAGATTAATTCTAATTTTTTCAAAAAATATATTCACTTAAATTAGTATTATTTTATTATTCTTGTATAGTTATTCTTTTTATTAATATATATCATAAGCTTTAATATATATATTTATATTTTTATATATTTAAAATAAAAATATTATCTTAATTAATTATAACTTGTAATAGTTAATCAGAAAATTATAATTAAGTTATAATACTATTTTTAATCTAAGATTAATAATAGATTTTTATTATTTGATTATAAATAATTTCTATTTTAAAATATTTAGATGTGATATTTAAGTGATTATTATAAAGAATTAACTCAATTTTAATTATTTTAATAACTAATAGAAAATAATTAATATCCAATTTATTTCTTTTATATAAAATATTTTTTTGATTCTGTCAATAGCTATTTCTATTTTTCTTTTAAAAGTTCATTAGATATTATTAATATATTTAGGTAATTATATAATTTCATATAATTCTTCAAGTTTATATTTTATTATTTTTTTCTTTAAGTATAAGTAATATTTAGAAAAGTGAATTAATATTAGAATAAATTTTATTAGATTTATATTTAATTATAAAGTTATATTTACAAAGAGTCATTATTTAATATACTAATCTTTCAAAAGAGTTTGATTTATTAATTAATTATTTTAGTATCAATTAATAATTAATATAAATAAAATATTAGATAACAGATATAGTCTAAATAATTTAATTATTCAAATTACTTCAAAGTATTCTAACTCTATTATATTATATTTATTTTTTTCTTTGCTAATTCTTTTATTAATATATATAATAATATATTTTTTTTTATTATTATATTATACTAGTATAACTTCTAATTCTAATTTAAAAATATTAGTAAAGTGAATAATTTTATAAAATCTGAATAAGTAATAATTAATAATAATATTAAATACTTTTTAAATAGCTCAAAAACTTTTTATTATTTTTCTATCTATCTAAATTTTTTATTTTTCTTGAATAATTTATATAGTAAAGTTACTATTTTGATAAAGTTTTTTATAAATCTTTTATAATAGAAAATAAGCTTTATAAATCTTCTCAAAAAAATAATATTAATTAAAATTAAGAACTCTTATATCTTTTTTATCTTTATTAAATCTAGATAAATATTATTTTTTTTAATAATATATTCTAAAAAAAGATAGCTAATTTTTATTAAAAATATATTTATTAATTAAAGCTTTAGATTTACTTGATAAAATTTATTTAATATTCTTTTCAGATTTTTAAATATATGATAATATCATCTAAATATATGATTATAAATTTTCTAATATATTTTTTAAATATTTTATTTATTAATTTTTGAAATATAATTAGAATATTAATAAGTTTAAATAATATTATATTGAAATAAAATAATTCTTTATTGATAATAAATATAATTTTTTCTTTATCTTTAAAATATATTTTTATTTATCAAAATCTACTTACAAGATTTATAATAGTAAAGTATTTAGTATTCTTAAATAAATCTAGAAGTTTATCAATTTATAATAATAGATATCAATCTTTTTTAATAACTTTATTCAACTTCCTGTAATTTACACATAATTAGAATTTTATATTTTTCTTTCTTACTATTATAGGAATAGATTATAAACTTTTAGAAAAAGATATTATTTTATTATCAAGTATTTTTTAGATCTTTTCTTTTAAGAAAGTATTTTTTATTAATGATTTATAATGATAAAGTTAAAATATAATTAGTCATTTTTTTTCTAAATATATTTTATATTGAAAATATTAGTTTGATCTAATTGAGTTATATCAAAAAGATTCTTGTAGTTATTTAAAACTTGATAAAGTTATTATTATTATTCTAAGTTTAAATCTAATTTTATTATTATTAAAGTGATATTAAGTAATAGTTATAATAATATTTTTAACTAATTATATATATATTCTTTTATATTAAAAATATTTATAGTTTTCTTCATTATGAATCCTATAATTAACTTCTTATTTATATAATATAATAAAAGTAATATAGTAATATGATATAATTATAATATATAATACAATTATTAATTATTACTAAATTAAGTATATAAGAAATTTATATTAATTAATTTAATTTATTTTTAATTCTATTTATAATTTATTTTATTATCTATATTTAGCTTTATTTTTTTATTTATTTAGTTATATGTATTATATTTAAATTAATATTTTATTAGATTAATAATTTTCTAATTAGTTTTTATTAATTTTTCTTTCTTTAATTATAATTTCTTTAATATCTTACTAATTTCAATTCTTAATTACTTTATATTTTATTTAGAAATATTTTTTATAATAATTCTTTTGAAATTCTACTTATTCTTAAGTAAATTAGATAGAATATTATGTTAAAAATAATTTATAATTAGTATAGCAAGAAAATATTATATATAAAGAATTAAGAAGTGATCAAGAAGTTTAGTAGAAGTAGTTAATTACTGAATTAAGAATAGTTAACTAGTATTTTCTTTAATAAATACATATATTTTATTATATATATTATTTTTATTTTCTTTTTACTCTATTGAGAGAATATTTTATTTGAAATATAATTTATATAAATTATCTTATTAAGAAGATAATTAATTATATTCATATTTTAAAATTATAAAAATAAATAATTATCATGAACATAATTATTATTACTATTTTAAAATATTTATATATAGATAAACTTAAAATAGTAATAGTTTTTTTGATACTTCTTTTGTGAATGATAAATTAAAA
This sequence comes from Ambispora leptoticha, assembly GCA_910591765.1. Classification (NCBI taxonomy): domain Eukaryota; kingdom Fungi; phylum Glomeromycota; class Glomeromycetes; order Archaeosporales; family Ambisporaceae; genus Ambispora; species Ambispora leptoticha. The sequence goes on from CAJVPS010003513.1 coordinate 6,417, forward strand.
TTTGAAAATAATATTATATAAATTAATTCAAATCAAATCAATAAATATCAAAATAAAGAGATAATTTTAGAGATTAATCAATACTTTAATTTATTTTATTTAGTCAGATCATAAGAAAAAGAATTATATTAATTAGTTAATAATCTATTTATACTAAATATAGCTAAAGAAAATATCTTATCAGTAAAATATTAATTATAATTGTATTATAAAAGTACTTAATTTATATCTTTATTTAAATAGTCAGTATTATTTATAATTTACATAAAAAATTAATACATTTAATTAATAATAATTATACTATATCTAATAATCAAGAATTGATACTTTAATTAATACTCTAGTTAGAATTTTCATCTTAGTTTTATTATCATTTACTTTAGTTTTAACTTCTAATAATTTCTTTACTAATTTATATAAAAGAAGTATAGTTCTAGTTTAATCAAGAAATATAAGAGAAGAAGAGCTAGAAAAAGAAAAAAAAATTTAAAATTCTATTATTTTAAACTTATCTTAAATGTTACTTCAAAGAGATCAAGAAGAAATAACTGATAATATAATATAATAATTAGTTCTTGCTTTAAAATTACTAATAATAGTAATGATAACCTAATAGAATTAACAAGTTAAGCTTTTAATAATATCTCTTTCTATATATAATAAAAAAATATATAAAGATCTTATTAACTAAATTAAAGAATTTAAATAATTTGCTAATACTAATAATATTACTAATGTAAAAAAGTAAAAATAGTACTTATTTATTTAAGAGAAGTTACTATTATTTAGTTTTAATAAAATAAAGCTGCAAATAATAATTAGTTAACAAGTTAGAATACTGATAGAGAAAATAACTTATTCTATAATTTCTTTAATACTTAATTTAAAATAAATATATAAGTTTTGACTTGATAATAATAATTATAATTAAGAGTACAAGAAGTAAATAAGAATATAATCTTATATATAAAAGATATTTACACATTACTTAAGAAAATTAACTCTATACATACTTATTCAAATATTTACTATATTAAGTAATTTATAAAAGACTTAAAATCTGAAATTATTTTTTATATAAATAGATCTAACTTTAATAATTTAAATACAATAATTATAAAAGTAATCAATATAGAATTAAGTTATAAATAAACATATAAATTCTATAAATCTTATATTTTTTAAGTTATAAAATCTTATCATTTCATTTAATATACTAAATTTGATAATAAATATGAATAAAACTATAGCTGATCTAATTAAGTAAGTAAAAAAGTTATCTTTAAAATAATTAAAGTTCCAGTAATTATTTTAATAATAATAAAATATATTATAATTATAGAAAAAACAGATATATTACTTATGATTATAGATTATTAAAGAAGGATACTAATAATATTACATTAAATATAAAGTATTTTAAATATAATAAAATAGAATACTATACTAATAATTGTATTAAAAAAATATAAATAATAGATAATTAGTCAATCTTGAAATCAATACTATTATCACAAGTCCAGATAATAGTCTCCTATTATAATAATTATAATAATTACTTAATAAATAATTTACTAATTTCTTATCTACTATCACTTTTACTAATAATAATAATAATAATAATAATATATATTTAAATTAAAGTTAATCTTAAAAGTTTTCAATTATATTTTTATAATAATTATTAAATAAGATTATAAAAGAGAATAAGAATCTAGAAAAAAGTAATAAATATAGTTTATTATAAAGAAATAATAGAAGAATAATTTATATAAATTATAATTAATAGTAAATTAGTAAGTAATATTATATCAGTCAGATTTTTAAAATAAATAAATAAAAAGATTGATAAATTATTAAAAATTAGTCTTATAGATATAAATAAAAAATCTAAATAATCATTAGAAAAGAAGAAAAATTAAAAATAAAAATTAAAAATTCAAATTAATAAATAAATATTATTATTATTTTAAGTTTATGCACATATAAATATTTTAAAATAGTAATAGTAATTGTGTTTATTAACTTTTATAGCTTTAAGAAATTATATAACTAATTATCTTCTTAATAAGATAATATATATAAGATTTATTTTTGACAAAATATAATTATCTTCTCAATAAGATAATTTATATGTATTTTACTTCTAATAAAATTATTCTTTTAATAAAGCAAAAAGAAAATAAAGATAAAATATGTGATAAAATATATATTTATTAAAGAAAAATACTAATTAACTACTTTTAACTTAGTAATTAATTCTTTCTATCAAACTTAATTATTCTTCTTAGTTACTTTTTAACTTTCTATATATAATATTTTCTTACTATACTAATTATAAATTAATTTTAATATAATATTTTACTTAATTTATTCAAGAATAAGTAAAATTTAAAAAGAATAATCATAAAGAATATTAAATACATAATAATAAAAAATTAAAATTAGTAAAATATTAAGTTATTTAAAGCTAAAGCAAAAAAAAAGAAAATTAATAATAATTAATTAAATAATTATTAATTTAATAAAACTATAAATTAAGTATAATATATATAGCTAAATTAATAAAAAAATAAGACTAAATATAGATAATAATATAAACTAAAAATAGAATTAATAATAAATAAAATTAATTAATATAAATTTTTTATTCATTTGATTTAGTAATAATTAGTAATTACTATATTATATATTATAACTATATTATATACTATACTATATCTATTATATCATATAAATAGGTGATTAATTATAGAACTTCTGGCTTTAAAAGATTTATGAAATAAATCTTTTAATTATTATTAATAATAATTATTAATTTTAAATTATTAAACTCAATATATAATTTCAAGTAATTATTATTATATAAATTTTTCAAGACTTTTTCATCTTTATTTTAAGTTTATAGACTTCTTTATTATATATTTTATGAATATAAAATAGTTTCTTCTATTTTTTACTAAACTTATCATAATACTAATATTAAGTTTCTATTTGTTTTATTAATACTTTCTGTCTTATCTAAAATACTATTAACTTTTATTTCTTATTATACTATTCTTTTTATTTTAACTATTTTTCTTAAATATTACTAAGAACTAGTTCTTGTGTAGTTTCTAGTTTGTTAATTAGTTTATATATTTTTTTGACAAGAGCTTCTTCAAAAATAAGATTATTAAAATTTTTTAACTCAATATCTAATATTATGATTGCTTATTGACTATATATTAGTTGAAAAGATTCAAATAAAGTTATATTTTATTTTATTATTCTATAGATAAATAAAACTAAAGATAGATAATAATTTCAATCTTTTTTGTAGAGCTAAATATATTTTGATAATAAAGTACATAAAGTTTAATTTAATCTTTTAACTAGTTTATTAATTTGAGGATAATATAAAGCAAAAAGTCTATATTTAATCTGATATTTTTCTAATAATTCTTTAATTATTTTATTAATGAATATAACTTCTCTATCACTAAGTATTTTTTTTAGAAATTCATATCTTATCACTATATTTTTATAGTGTAACCAATTAGCTTATTCATGTAATACAGTAGACATGACACAGTATATGGCGCAGTTACAGCATATAGTGCAGTAATCACCAATCACTACTAAATTAGATAAATAAGTAATTTATATTAATTAATTTAATTTATTATTAATTCTATTTTTAATTCATATTATTATCTATATTTAGTCT
>CAJVPS010003514.1:0-10124 GCA_910591765.1 Ambispora leptoticha
TATTTACTATATAAGACAAGTAGAAATGACTAAGTTAATTATTTTTTTATTTTTAACCAAGATAATCTGTTTCTGTAATGTGACTATAACTAAAATAAACTCTCTATTCTTGTTTTTTTTTTACTTATAATATGTTTATGATCAAGATAAATTATCTGTTCTTGCAAGGTAAACTTTTCACTTATAGCATGTCTATATTTAAGAATGAATTCTATTCTTTTATATTTTACCAGTTAGAAAATACTTTATTTTTATTAGTTATATAATAGAACTTTATCCTGTATAAATAGTAGGTTTTCTATTCTTATTATTTATTATTGTATAGAAGTATAATTTACTAAGTATTGCAAGTTGAGAATCAATAAAGTGTATGGAAATCTAATATAATATATATACATATACTTTACCCAAATCTAAAAGATAGATCTTATTATATTTTGAATATTTAATAATCTCACAAAAAATTATTCAGATTATTATTAATAATATTTTTACAAAGACTTCAAATAGCATAATTATGATATTTCACTTAGTAAATATGTGTATGCATTTATTTATATAATTAAAGAACTTGAAGTATATGTATGCGCAAAACTATTGAACATAGGTAATTATATCATGAAGTATATGAAAATCTGAAAAGAAAAAAATATAAATTAATATTAATATTAGTAAATGAAGATATTCTAATATTAAATATAAAAAAGGACTTATCAAATATAGCTTGTTCTATAAATATAATATAATAAAATAATTAAAATTTAAAAATTTTTATCTCACAAATTTATTTTGTTAATATTTAAATTTATTATTTATTTAACACTTTCAAAATAATTATTTTTAAATATAATATATAATTAAATAAAATACAATAAAAAATAGATTATTATTACTTTTACCAGGAATAATAAGAGAAAAAATAAGCAAATAAAAAAGTAAATATTATATAAAAATTATTTATATATAATAATAGAGAAAAATAAAGAAAAAAAAAAGTTGAATAAGAGAAAAGAAACTAAGATAGGAAAGTTATTACTATATAAAAGTTCATAAAGAATGATAAAAATAATTATTTCTTTTTTCTTGAATCTGTCACAAATTTACTATCATCACAAAGTGCTACAACTTCAATGCTAAAGTCTTCTGATTTAAGTCAATTAAGGTATTAAACATATTTGACCTATTATATCTGAAAAAAAGAATAAAATTGAAATATATTTCTAATTAATAAAGTTAGAATAAAACTTCAACGTAACTCAAATTATCTTAGTATTAGATAAATAAATAAAAATAAATCTTTCAATCAGCCAAACATCTTTAACCAATCTGAACTCTTCTATTAACCTATTCTAATCCTAAGAATACAATATATTTAATCTGAGAAGAATTCTAATTTATATAATTAGAATTCTTCTTAGAAAAATATAAAAAAAATAATTAATGATTACTATATATTAAAAATAAGAATATATATAATAAATACTTTCTTATCATATATATATAATGTGTATATATTATTATCTGTAATTTATCTTAATATTTCAAACCTTACATAATTTTTATTCATCTAACTAAATTAAGATAATTTGAGTTAATGAAGTGTTACTATATCTTTACTAATAGAAATGTATCTACAATTTTATCTCTTATTTTTCAGGAGATATATTAAAAATCAACACAATTATTATATAATTATATTTGATTTTTAATACAATCTATACAATAAGTTATAATATATTCAAACCAAAAAAGATAAAAGATCAGCAAGATTTCAAAGTATCAAAGAATTATATAACAAACTATATAATAAAATATCTGGCTATTATATAATGAAATCTATTATATAAATTTGTGATAACAGAGATCATGGTGGTATAAATAGTAGAAAAAAAAGATGCTGATAATGATGAAGATGAAGATGATGGTGATGATAAAAATAGTGATAAAAATAGTAATGATAAAGATAATAATAAAAGTTTTAATGATAATGATAATAATAATATTGACAAAGATAATGATAATAATATTAACAAAAATGATGATAATATTAGTAAAGGTAATGATAATGTTAGTAAAAATAGTGATAATATTAGCAAAGATAATAATGATAATGATGATAATGATGGTAATAGTGATAATAGTAGTGATAGTGATGATGATGATAGTGATGATATTGTTAATGTCAATAATATTTTTTTAATTCTTTTGTTATTGTTATTATTATCATCATTATTATTATATTTTCTTTTTGATATCAATTTTTATGTTGACAATATTTTTTCAAACTATATTTTTTTAATTCTTTTATTATTTTTATTATTATTATTATTATCATTATTATATTTTCTTTTTGACAATAATGATACCAATTTATTATTATTATTATTATTATCAGACTTAGTATCTTTCAAAGATTTAATTGATTTTTTGAGTTTATCTTCTTGAGGAAGAATATATGGTTCAATTCCAGTCGAAACTTTATATACTGCAAATGGAATGAGGACTGATCCCTGAGCATGTAAATATACTTTTTTTTAAACTTATCAAAATTACAAGAAGACTGTTTTTTTTGCTTATAAATTAGTAAATTGATTACTATTTTTAACTGATTTTGATTTTTAATGTTCATAATTTATCAAGATCAAGTATAATTATCATCACCCTGTAATCTTATATAAATTTTAAAAGCAATATCTGAAAGACCAATTGTTGATATTATTAATATTTCTTTAATTAATTATTCTTTAGTCTTCTGTATAGTTAATATGAGAAATTTACATTTCAATTTTTTTTGTATATATTCTGAATATTTTTGTGTAAGTGAATTAAAATCTGAATATAACTATTTAATTTTGAATTTTCTTTTTTTAGAATTTTCTGATAGTTGAATTAGAGGTAAAGATTTTGCTGATAAAGATAAATTAATTTGAGATAAATATAAATGGAGTGTTTTAATTGATAAAGATGATACAATGAAGATAAAAATGATGATGAAGATGAAGATAATGATAAAGATAGAGAAGAAGAAGGAGAAGGAGATGATGATGATAATGATAATGATGATAATAATAATAATAAAGATGATGATGATAATGAAAATGGAAATAGAGATAAAGATAATGATGATAATAGAAATAGAGATGGAGATACTGATAATGATAATAATGGAAACAAAAATAAAGATAGAGAGCTACTTTTATTATTAAATATTTCTTTAGATATTTTTGTGCTTAATATTTTGTTTAAGAAAGATGTTGCTGAAGAGCTAGATATTAGGTCTAATATAGATTCATGTTTTTTCAAGAATTACAGGTGGAATTAATATATTAGGTGGAATTGATATCATTTCTTATAAATTATTATCTGATAAGAAATTAGAGTTATTAGATTTTTTGTAATCTATTAATAGTATAATATTTTTAAAGCTGGCAAAATATATATAATTGTGAAAATTTTTTGGCAATTTGTTAATATATCATGAAAAATTTTTTGGCAATTTGTTGATATAATATTTTTTGAATCAATCAAAGTACTATTTAGCTTTTGTTACATAAATACTCATATTTCTAATACTTTTTTAATAAATGTATTTCCAAATTAGTTAATGTGGATTTGTAGGTTATTTATAATCAAATCACATGTGCACTTTTTTGCTTTACCATTTGGTATAATTAGAGTTACATAGTGACCAAGATTATATTATTCACTCTTTGCTGATTTTAATTATCATATTTTAATTCCATTTATAATAGTAGCAAAAATTAAATTATCTTATTATATCTCCTATCTGATGATTTCAAATACATATATCATTCTTTCTTTGCTGAATTTTGATATTTCTTGAATACTTTTTTATCTTCTTTATATATATTAATGTTATTTTGAATTTATATTATCATTTATTCTCTGTTAATTTTAATATAGAAAAAGAAAAGAATTATTTTTTTAGTCAAGCAGAAAATAATCTTGATAATATTTTTTAATTAACAAATTTATTAAGAAAAATTGTGCAAGTTCAAAAAGGATATGATTTAAATAATAGTTTGTGAGATAGTTTATTAGACAAAATAAAAAAAAGAAAAATACAGATTTTCAATTCAAATAATTAACTTACAATTATAATAATTCTTGTAAGTAAATATTATTTGATAATCATAAGAAAAAGGATCACATTAGTATGTTAAAAGCTTTTTTCTTATCTTTTTATATTCAATATCTTTTTGATAACAGAGCTCTAATATATTTTAGTAATAAAAGAAGAGTTATTTAAATTATTTCTTTTCTCATATTTATCTATGACATGAATATGTATTTTGTGTTAAGAGTTTTGTGAAAAAAAATAAATTAGTGAAGATGAATTCTATTTGTTCTAAATATGATATAATACAAAAATTTGTCAATTAATCTAATAAAAATTTACAAAGATATATTTTTTTGGCTTTTTTAGTTATTGATCAGATCAAATTAGTTACTAACAAATTCTTTGTCCAGTAATTAGTTAATTTTGACATGATTTCATCAATCAGGAAGAACTAGTTAATTTGTTGGATAAGTTATTTGATACATGGTTATTCTTGAGTTTAACATTTTAATTTGTTCAGCTTTACTGATTAAAATTTGATTGCAACTTATATTCTGTGATAGTATCTTGAAATCATTTTGAAGGATTTGAACCAGATATATAGCATAAGTTACAATCTCTTCTTGCTGTAAATTGTAATTTACTTGTTTTATGCAAAATTTTTTTTTTGTATTCCATTTTCTTATATAATTCACTATGTATATCTTTTTGTTTGATTTTACCTAGCAGTCATGGAAATATGGCTCTGTAAAGTTGCTATTCACAAAAATTAGCTGTTGATTTTCATTATATATAAAATTATATCTTATATTATTTCATCTTCCAGTTTAAGTTTATATTCTTTCTTTGTGATTTTATTATTTTCAAGGTTGATTTTGTGAGTTCTTTTTTATCAGTTTCTTTTATTATTATATATCTTGAATTGTCAGATTAGGATATATATTTTTTGCTTGTACTCAGTAATTTCTTCTTTCACTATTACTAACTTTATTATTGTTTTGATTCTTCTCATTGAATCTTTCATTAAGAAATATCAAATTGTTAGCTAGATAAGATTTTTAGCAGAATTATAATGAATTAGTATTATACAAACTACTTATATATTATTCTCATAATAATTAAATAATTAATAATATAATGATCTTATAAGAATAATGTATTATAAAGAAATAATTAATATTGATATTATTATATATAAAATTATCTTTATTAGATTAGCATATAAGATTATATGATATTGGAAGACAGAATGATGTATATTGGAAAAAATATCAGGTTGGTTGATAGTTATTTATGTGATCTTGGATTTGCATAACTTGAATTTTATTTTTATCATATATGACACTGTAAATCTTAATTATATAAGAAATCCTACCCTTAAATGAGTTAAAATTTCTTTGCACATGTAATACATGATAAAGAAAATTCTATTAAGATTATATATTAATCAATTTCTATTATTATTGATATATGTATATGTACATGTATATGAGTATAAAATTCTCATTATAAACTGGATTTCTTATTATAAAGGAGATTCACTAAAATATACTAGTTTTTCAGTATATTTTTTACTGATTGATGAGAGATCAATTTTAACTTATAGCTTCATATGTTAGAGTTATTAAAGTATTATTTGTATAGTAGTAGATATAAGTAATTAACCCTCACCATTTTCTAAAATTATAATACAATAGTATTTTATTTTTTTTCAAGAAAGAGTAATACTAATGCTAATCAATGCTACTATTTCAGATCAGTAAAATCATTTTAAAGAGGCTGGACAACAATCAGATTTTTGTATTTTCAAAAAATATCTTTACCATTATACAAATAATATAAAATAGTTTTTTTGTATCAATACCCAAAGGAACTAAAGCTCAGTCTTGAAAAAACAGTTTCTTATGTTGGCTATAGTAAATCTACAATAATTTATTAAATCAAAAGATATCAAGAAAATAAAGATCTAAGTAATCAAAAAAAATTAGATCAGGAACATAGTATAAGTATAACACAAGATAAAAAAATTGCAACTTGAACAGAGAATAAATATAATATAACATCCAGCAAAATACAATAATAACTTGAGTGTCAAGATATCAAAGTTAGTTCATGAACAGTTAGATGATATCTTGTTATATCAGGAGTAAAATATTTGAATGAATTTCAAAAATTATTACTTACCAAGAAGCATTAAAAAAAATAATTAATATGAACAAGATAATATTAAGACTTCGACTGGAATTAGATTATTTTTACAGATAAAAATACCTTTCAATTATATTAGTCAAATAGAAAGATCTGATAATTCATTGAGAAATAAAAATTATTTCAAATGGTCAAACATTCACCAAAAATTCATGTTTGAAGATATTTTTCATCATGAAGATTTAGTCAACTAGTTTTTTTTAAAAGGAATCTCAATGCCAAATATATATATACTATCTACAAGAAAGATCTCTTAGCTTTTGCTAAGAAGTTTTTTAATGATAATAACATAGGCTGGATCTTGCAAAAGGATAATAATCTGAAACACAGATCAAAAATTTACAAGAAATGGAAAGAAGAAAATGACATAAAGATACTTTCTTGACTATCAATATTACCTGACCAAAATTCTATTGAAAATATGTGATAACTCTTAAAAATTAAAATATCAAAAAAAAAAGTTCAAACTATCCAAGAGTTAAGAGAAAAAATAAGGAAAGAATAAAATAAACTTTTAACAAAACTTACTATTAATTTAATCAATAACATGTAATGCAGAATTGTAATGCTATTAAAAGTCAATAGTGACTATACTATATATTAAATATCAGGATTTATTCTCTGCTTTATAATAAAAAAATTATTTTTTGTTTTACTTTATTCTTTGAGAAATGATAAGAAGTCAGTTACTTTTATCTACTACTATAAATCAGCTAAATAAGTAAATTATTAAAAATTTGGTTTAAAATTTTCAAATTATATATTTAATAAGTGAGATAATCTTAATATAATATATTACATATATCTTGTAAATTACTATTTATTTATAAATTTATTATATCTAAATAATTAATTTTTTATAATTAAAGTTATATTTATTTATTTATCAAACTGTTATTTAACAATATTATATTACCTTTAATATGTTAAATTTATCAGAGACAGATTTTTATTACATTAAGCTATAATTTATTAAATTTTCTATAAGAAATTAGCTTTAAAATAATATGTAATTACAAATTTCATAATAATAAGTCATTTTTATATGGTTTTTATCATAAATCATGCAAGATTTATAATAAATTGAGGCATATATCAAAAATTATAAGTTAATATTAATAATTAAAATTCTTAAGAAGCAGATAAGTTAATTTAAAAATAATTTCTAATTTTTATTAAATTGTTATTATCTAGCCAAGTCAAAAATGATATAGAAAAATGTTATTATTAAATATTATATAAAGTTTAATATTATATTCTGAAATTTTATTTAATTTAATATAAATAAAATATATCAGTCTTGATATATTACAATTTAAATATTAATAAAAATATATTATAAATTAAAATATTACTTAAATATAAAAATAATATTTTAGTATTATTTATATTAAAATATAATATAATTAATAAAAATAAAATATTTTTAAACTATAATTAAAGATATATTATTAATTAATAATTTAATTAATTTAATATATATAGTATATTACAAATTTATTCAGAATCTTTTACATATGATGTAAATATATCTAGCATGTTGTGTATTTATACAATTTCTTATGCATAAAATATAAAATAAAGCCTATACTTCAAGCTAAATTTTAATATATTTAACAGTATAAATTATTATAGTAACTTTTATAATAATTGCATATATAATATCTCTTTCAAAGAAAGATATACAACATCAAATTATATTATAATTATGAAATGATAATATTCAAAATGCCAAACAAATTCATAAATAGACTGGTATTGCTCCAATATTATTTATAATAATATCAAAAAACTAAAGAAAATAAGGACAAATTAGCATGCAAAAGGTGTTGAATGATCTAAAAAAATTACTATATATGTATCTCAAGCACTTGAACAGTATATATATAGAGATACTTCACTTTCTACATGAATACCTATCATAAAATTGATCAAAATTAATATTCAAGTATCTCATGCTATTGTTATTTGCCATATGATTATCATGAACTACTCAAAAAGCTTGTTCAAAGCCACATCCATGCTAATTATCAATCACAAAAAAAGATAGATAGAATAGGCAAAAGACTCATCTTAATGATAACTGGAACAGGATATTATTTTTGGATGAGATAGCTTTTTATTTCTTTCAGAATATAGTAGAATACTGGCATAAAGGTGCTTAGCAAACTCATCTCATATTATAAAAATAATGGTATGGAGTGATTTTTTTGTCAAAGAAAAACAAGTTTATTTTGTTTTTGACAAATAATAAATATTAAGTTTTATGTAAATATTATCAGCAGGTATATTTCAGAGATTAATAATATACTTGCTTGAAAATGATTGGCACTTTTAGCAAGATAATGATCTCAAGAATATTAGCCAAATTGTCAAAGTCTACTTGCAAGAAAATATTTCAGAAATGCTGGAATAATCATCTAATAGCCTGAACTTAAATCCTATTGAAAACTTATGAATAATTATGAAAAGAAATGTAAAAAAGAAAATATCCTGAAATATTAAGAATTTGGAGTGATTTATGAAGAAGTAACAAAAAATTTCAGATAATATTATAATTAATCTTGTAAACTCAATATCTAGTCATTATCAAAATATAATTAAGAGAAATAAAGAAAGAATTAATTATTAATTTATTATCAATAAAATCTGTAAGCTTTCAGCTTTCCAACAAGCTATTTTTTATAATTTTTAAATTGCTAGTTATGATATAATGAGATTTTTTTTGATTCTAGATAATTTTGTAACATACTATATATAAATAAAAAATAATTTACTATTATATTTTGAATTTAAATAAATATAATAATTTAATATGAAAAATATATTTGTTATTACTGATAACTGTATTAGATTTTTTTTGTGAAAAAATTTTTAGTACTTTGATATAATCATCTTGTTAGAAATATTGATTAGCTAGCTATTCTAAAGTAAAATTTTGCAAGAAACATTTTTTCTTATAATATAAAAGTCAGTTTTATATATAAAATTTTGAGTTATCATATTTTTTAAAAAATCATTTGTTTTTTAAATTTTTTTTGAACTTGTAATTTAATTTATTATTATTTTTGTTACATATAAATTCTGTAATTATAGTAATCAATCAAATAATCTGGTACTGTTACTAATGGTAACAAATAAATTCATTTATTTAATATATTCTTATAAATATTATTCAAATAATTTTATATATAATTTTTAAAAAAATCAAATTTAAAATATTATAATTTTTAAATTAAATACATAATTTTCAAATTTATAATATATAAAATTATTATTAAGTAAATTTATTAAATTAATTTATTTATAATATTATTATTACCATAATAATATAAATTTCTTTAATTTCTTAATCTTTTTCTAGTTATGTAAAATCATATTTTATTATAATTTTCATTATTTTATAAATATCTCTATTTTATATTATATATTACTTTATTTATTATTATATTTCTATTTTTAAATATTATATTTTATCTTATATTCAGAATCTATATTTTATTATTATTTATAATATAATATTTATGTACATAGTAAAATAGTATAGTGAAAGATTATTTTTTAATTTTGATAGAACAGTTATACTTGGATAATAATCTCAAATATCTTTTCTTATTCTTTGATATTCTTTAATATTCTTTTATATTTTTCTACATCTTTCAATATCTTTCTATATCTTTCAAAGTCTTTTCATGTTTTTTAATATTCTTTTACATACTCTGATGTTCTTTAATATTTTTTAACATCTTTCAATATACTGTTACCGTAGTAGCATAAAAATCCCTAATTCCTTAATCTTTTCATGGTTATGCAAAATCACATTTTCTTATAACTT
>CAJVPS010003515.1:0-10123 GCA_910591765.1 Ambispora leptoticha
TTTTATTAACCAAGAATGTATTACTAAAATATCTAATAAAATCTGCTTTTACATAACATTGCAAAGGTTAAAAATCTTAATAACTACTAAATTAAATTTAATTAAATTTTTTAATTTTATAATTTTATAAAATTAAAATTAAAAAATTTATTAAATTTAGTTTAATAGTTGTTGAGATATTTTAATTTAAAGTTTAAAAACTTTTATTTAAAAGAAATTTTTTCTCTTTTTATTAAAAAGCTCTTATATAATATAAAACATATACTGTAATATATTTTAAATAAAACAAAATATAATATAGTATATTTTAAATTTCTTAATAAAATTATATTTTTGAATATATAAACCTATATTCTAATTTTAAAATTTTAAATTTATTTAAATTTTATTTCAATTTACAATATATATAATAATTACAATTAATTATAATATAGTAATTAAACAAATTTTTTAATATAACTATATTAAAACTAACTTTATATATTTAAATATTTAAATTATATATAGTGTAATAATATTTTAAAAGCTAAAATTTTAAAAAATATATTATATATATATAATTCAAAAAAATAATTTGTTAAAAATTTTTAAAGCTATATATTAATTTTAATGCTTTAAAAACAATGCAACATATAATATAAATATATATATATACAGTATATAATTAAAATAAAAAAAATAGTGCGTAAATTAAAAAAATAATATACAAAAAAAACAATATATATAAATATTCAATTAAACAAGTATAGGTACGTACGTATACCGATGTGTATTTATTTATTTAAAGTTGAGGCTAAAAAGTAAACTTTTTGAATTACGTCTAAAGCAACATTAATACGTATTTACATAATTTATTACATAACTTAATATATAACAAATAAAAAAAATAAAATATCGTTATATATATACATATAGATACTATAAATTTGGATAATGATAAAATAAATAAATAAAAAAAATTAGCATTGAAATTTGTAACATTGAAAAATTGAATAGCTTACATATTAAAATACACAAGAATTTTACATAATTTTGTATATAGTAACATATACGTACGTACGTATAAATAGGTGTATAAATAAAGTAAGGTTTAATATTAACGTTAAGCGAACATAACAAATAAAAGTAACCCAATCAGGTTGGTTTCGAGTTGAATTAAACATATAGTAAGTTAAATAGTAAATTAAGAGTAAATTAATGGAAAATTAATAGTAAATTAATAGCAAATTAATAGCGATAGTAAAAACCATACGAATCATGGTTAGACCATGGTAAATCATAATGAAAAGCTAGTAAATATATAAATCCACATGAATAAAAAATCCAAAGAATTGGGGGGGAGGGGGGTAGATCACACCAGAGAAATTAATGATGAGCACATTCAACAAACCAAAAAATGAGAAGAGGCTTTTTGTCAACGAAAAGTAAATATTGAATAGGAAACAATCGATAGATCGTTTGTTCGAGGGGCGTAAAAGTGGCACCAATATAGTAAGGTACAAACAAAAAAAACAGCAAAAATATTATTGGACGAATTTGTGGCGGTAATACGAAGATATAAAAAGGGAAATAAGCAATCGGAGAGGATAAAAAGCAAACACGAGGAACCAAAAACAACAAAATCACGATATTTTATGAAAATATATGAAATTTTTTGATATTTTTGTAATACTGGTAGGGTATTATTAGACACAAATAAGTAAAACCATTTTGAATTATTGTATATGGGCCACGATAGGCACGTGGAATGATCATTTAACATAACTTTGGAAGATTTTGATGAGCAAGAGGAGTACTTTTTTTAGAAAGATGGGAATCACCTTATCCGGAAGTAACCGAAACAGGAATAGAGAAATGATAGGTTGGGGAAATAGATGGAGTAAATAGAGTACGTAAATAGAGTACGTAAATAGATTGGGTAAACGTAGTACAAAAATCGAGCAGCCAAACTTTATAAAACTTTAAGAACATATATACAGTAAAATGTAACAGTAAAGATAAATTATATAAATTAAATAAAATTAATAAATAAATATATATATAGTATATTCATAACGATAAAGTTTATTATCATATGTTTATCTAATGAAGTAATCAATCGAGATCAGAGTTAGAGTGACCAAGTACTACCAAGTACTACCAAGATTTTCAAACAAAGAAAAAAGTAATGTAATTGTAAAAAGACATGATTAATACAGGATAAATTCGGCGAGAAAGAAATAGCTTATGTAAAATAACTTTATTAACAGTAAACAAATGACATAAAAAATGCTGCGGAAGCATTAACACAAATATCTCATGACGAACAGGGACGGAAACGGACGAATACGAGCGAACACGGATGAATACGAAAGAGGACAAATAAGAACAAATAAGAACGGATGAACGGATGTGAACGGTATACAGCAAGGTTACAAGGTATAAATGTAGTATAAATGTAGTATAAATGTGTATAAATAGTATAAAAGTAGTATAAAAGTAGTATAAATGTATTATAAATAGTATAAAAGTAGTATAAGAGTAGTATAAGTAGTATAAAAGTAGTATAAATGTATTAATATTAAATTATAGCATATATAAACGAAATTCTAATACGGATACAGTAGAAATTAAATTAATACAGTATAACAGTTAAGACGAGATACAAGAAAATACCAGATAGAAAATTTTAAATAATTTGTAAAGCGAGATTTTATTTACTGTATGATTTTGTAATAACGCAGGAATCATTTGTTTGTTTTTTTACTATTTTTTGACATATCAAAATTGGAAAGAGTTATTATGCTATAGAATGGTTTATATTTTGTATAAATAGCCGAAGAAGTGGTTTAAGCATTTGGATTAACTAATAGTTTAAGTTAATTTGCAGTATTTATAAAAGTTTTTTATAAAACTGCAAAAGGATTAAAAAGGGATAAAAGAAAGAATTAGTGCAGAGCTTATTAAAAGGATTAACGTTTTTCAGACGATATTTGGACATACTTAAAAGAATCAAACAAATAATGGTAGCAAATGTAAATCCTACACAGTGAAAGCAGGGATTAAACGTAAAATTTAAACCATCAAATTGCATCGATACGAAAAATACTAAAAATTAACTAAAAATTAACTAAAAATTAACTAAAAATTAACTAAAAATTAACTAAAAATTAACTAAAAATTACTACAAATTACTACAAATTACTACAAATTACTAAAATTTAGAGATAATTATATATGTATAAATTAGCGTTATGTAAAGGAAGACGGTTTATATGTAACATAAATAAGGTGAAAGCAAAATAAGATTAACAGATATATATATAAAACTAAGTATTAGGTAATTCGATATACAGTATTAAAATATTAATAAGTATATATATGAAAATATATGAAAATTAAAATGTAACGTAATACCTATCACTATAATGTCCTATAATTTTCTATCATATAACCTATAATATAATACAACCTATAAAATAATAATAGTAACAATAATTAGTAAAATTAAGCGGACATACTTTTTGAAAAAGTTTATCAGATCCTGCAACCTTATATTTTCTCGATCAATATTTATATCAGCTTACACAAATAATCAATAGGAAAATCATTCTTACACCTCTAACGTTATTCATAATCGATACAAAAATGTTCCACATCATATACGTCTTGTCGCATGTCAAAAACACTGATGATACTTTTTTCAGATTATGTTACGGCAACGCAGCAATCCAATTGCATCATCTCCAATTGAATCATTTTATTCCTGAATGCCAATACCTTGTGACTTTCTATCTTGCTGTTTATCTTGCTGTTTATCTTGCTGTCTATCTTGCTGTTGTGCTATTATTATTCCTTTATTTATGTATGGGATTTATGTATGGTTATTTGCATCTTAGCTTACATTTACATTACATTTCAGCAACATTTACATTTACGTTTACACTTACATTCTCTTTACATTCACATTACATTTCAGCAATGGTAATGGTTAATTTTTCCCGCCAATTTACCAATTTACCTTTTTTTTTTCTATAATTACTGCAATTATCGTTATTCCAGCAATTACTCACATCGATTACTACAATTATATAGATTACTGTAATTACGGCAATCACGCAGTAAATTGTATAATTTTGTATAATTTGTATAAATTATGTAAATTATGTAAATTGTGAAATATATTATGTAAATTATATGTAAATTATATGTAAATTATATGTAAATTATGTATGTAAATTATATATAAATTATGTATGTAAATTATATATAAATTATGTATGTAGATTATATATAAATTATGTATGTAGATTATGTAAATTATGTATAAATTGTATAATAAATTGTATAATAAATTACGGATATATTGAACTCCGTTTATGTTGCTTTATGTTGGCAACACAAGAAAGTTCCAATGTTGCACATCAGATTTTAAAACTTTAATTTTACCATATATAGTTTTCTTGCAAGACCAAAAGAGTAAACTGTAACGGCCTTTATATGCTTTTATTGTCTCCTCCTACATCATCCGACATTTACACATAAGGCAACAACCGCTCCGCCCAATCTCTTTTATCTCTCATTGGATCTTATGTTGGTCGCACCGCCCTGTTCGTGTTATCAGTAATGCATTCGTGTAATCACTCCACTATTTTTGATTAAGTCAAGTAAATTAATCATCTTTTGCCCATCATCAACAAAGAAAACGTAATGCGTACCAACACTTTCCATAATTCTGCCCACCCGTTTTTTATACATGTTACTCTAAATGTTGATGACTCGTTGATGACTCATTATTTATGAACCTTTTTTACAATACATGTACTAAATGATACTAAATAATAGTAAATAATAGTAAATGATAGGTTGATAGGTTGATAGTATATTGATCAAGTTTCGCAAGTTTTGATTGTTTTGGAAGACGCATCATCAGGCATGCGTTATCCAACACAAAAACCATACAAACGCCCCTTGTGTAATTTAAAATGAGTTGTACTCTCACCCCTTTATTTTTTTTTTTTTATTGTGCGGCAACCATCTCAAACACATATAATAACACCAATTTCAACTTCTTTCTCAAATTCTACAGTACTTGTATTTTTCAAAAAAAAAATAAAAAAAAAAATAAAAAATAAAAAATAAAATACAGTACAAGTAACATCCATATTATCATTTTTATTTAGTCCGGTTAGTATTCGGTATTTTTTTTTTTTTTGTTACGATCACTTTTTATTACTTTTTATTACTTTTTATTACTTTTTATTACTTTTTATTACTTTTTATTACTTTTTATTACTTTTTTTTTTTTTTTTTTTTATTGAATAGTTTGTAATGTTCATTCAATACTACTTTGTCTCTTCACTGTCTATCAACATTATTAAATCTTATTATATCGTTTCTTTTTATAAAAAAAAAAAATCAGTTATTATTGAAAAAAAAAATCCTATTTTTTTGGTGCGATATACAAATAACTCTCAGTTTTATCCTTTTCTAACGTTGTAGGTATATTTATATATACTATTTGTTACTAATTACAAACTCTATTATTTATTAATTTTATTAATAAATACTTTCTCTCTTATATAGCTTTTTACTATTACGGTACTTTAATATTATTTGATATAATAATAATAATAAAAAAAAGTACAACTGTAACAAGTTTTAATTACGTACTTCGAAACGAAAAATATATTCTAACGAACTCCGACCTTACTCGGCACGTTTTCTAAACACGTCAACAAATTAGGTCCGTTGTAGTATTTAGTATCTGATAGATTAACCTGTGTTAAGAAGTATTAAAGAAGTGTAAAGAAAAAGAAGTGTAAAGAAGTATTAAGAAAGTTTAGAAGTATTAAAAAAAAAAAACGGTTTAAGGCGAACAAAGAGAAAAGCTCGCACGAGAAAAAAAAACACGCTGGGAAAATTGTTTTAAATTCTTTTTGATCTTTTGATTTACACGTGGAGAACTGTTAAAGGTTAGTGATTACAGTTACAATTTACTTTTATGAAAGGTTTCTTTTATTAAAGTTTTTTTTTAAAAATAAATTTAAATTAACTTTATAGTAACTCCTGAATTTAACGCATCGTTGAAAAAACAAAAAAAAAAAAAAGTACATAATAATGTATAATAATCGATATCCATCAAATCAACCACAAAACACCCAAAGAAACAGTTATACCCCATATGGTCAAACTTTTCAACCAGTCCCTCAAGCACAGCAGACTCCTGCTGTGCTTCATGCTGGTCTACCGACTCATGGTGCTGCTGCTTCACAATTCAATGCTTTCACTCCAAATTATGGTTCCAGATTTAGCAATGAGCTACGTGCTGCCAGTTATGGTACTCACATAAGCCCTCATCAGTCACAGATACAGCAAACTACACAACAGCAACATTTATCATGGCAGAATAAAAACAATTGGAGTGCTGATCTTGGTACATCTGGTGGTACAAATTCCCAGGCAAGTCACGGAGGTAATATGTTGACGAGTAGTTTGTACGGAACTGGTGGTGCTAGCGGAAGTAATGCAAATTCTGGTTTATACGGTGCTACTCAGCAACAACAACAAACGCAGCAAGCCCAACACCAGCAGCAACGAAGGTTGCCACAACAAGCTATTCGAATAAGTGGTGATGATCATACTTACCAAAGTCATTCCGCAATAGGTATTTCATTCATTCCATTCCATTTAATTTATTCATTCATTCATTCTCCATTTCATTTCATTTCATTCCATTCATTCATTCATTTCATTCACTTAATTTCATTTCATTAATTCATTCACTTAATTTAATTCATTCACTTCATTTCACTCATTTATATAGCAGGTGGTCATAATCAACAACCTTCAATGGCTTCTTTATCAGCATTTCATACTTCTCCAACCCCTGCTCCTCAGCAACCTCACAATACCACTCATAACAATAGCATGCTTTCTCTCCCAAATCCAAATTCTTCTTCATCTGTCGCATCTTCATTGATGCGTCAACAAACCTTATATCCAATGGACACTAGTAATAATATTGGTTTAGGAAATATGTCTTCGATCGCTGGCATGGGTGGTTCTTTAGGTGTTGGTAGTTTTTCAAGGCATACAATGACTTCTAATGATGCTACTAATTTGGGTCATTTTGCTGTGGTAGATGATCCTGTAAGTATGGATCTTTTTATATGAATGTTTATATATATATATATATATTTATATATATATATTTATTTATTTATAATTTAATTTCAATTTAATTTCAATTTAATTTCAATTTAATTTCAATTTAATTTCAATTTAATTTCAATTTAATTTCAATTATTTCTATTTATTTCTATTTATTTATTTAGCAAGCTGATCTTGATACAGATTCTCTAATGGATAATCAGATAGTAACAACCACTACATTGGCTTCAAATGCAACATCCACTCAACCTTCAATATCTCCAACCAATCAACAAAATTATGTGAATAGTGGCATCAATCGTTATCCTCAAACTCAAGCTCAGCAACAGCATCAACAAACTCGACAACCACAAAATCGTTATTATACTCCAAATTCTTCGCCTAGTACTTCTATTAATAGTATCACTAATTCGGCTGCTGCTCATTCAACCGTTTCTCCTTCCGTGAACGGTTCAATCACTCCTAAACGTCAGTCGACTGATACTAATCTCTATGGCACGAGTAGTATTTCTGGAATGGCTGCTCAACATGCTCAACCAAGAAATGCTACTATATATAATAATAGCCTTAATAGTAATTATATGATGAATAGTCAGCATGGTCAGCAACAACAGCAATCTTATACCGCTCAACAACAACAACAGCAACAACAATCTCATGTTACTCCACAACAACAACAACAATCTTATGCTACTCAACAACAACAAACTGCTCAACAACGTTATAATTCTACTGATAGTTTCATTTCTCCAAATGTTGTCAGTAATATAAGTACCGGTTATTCATCTCAGCAAACTACCTCCTCTAATGTTCAGCAACCTCAACAACAATTTCAACATCAACAACTTCAACAGCAACAATTACAGCAAAGTCAGGGTCATCAACAAGCGAGCCGGAGTCCTTATCATACTTCTCCTAATATTACCGCTCAACAGCAGCAATCATTACATAATAGGTCTTCTATTAGTCAAAATCAATCTTCTATTAAATCTTCTCCACTAATAACGAAACCTGCAAATCAAAAAACTATGGTACAATCTGGTGTATCTGCTCAACAAGTTTTGCCTCCTCAACAGTTGCATTCGCAACAACAATCTCAAATTCAACAACAATCTCAATTGCATCAACAATCGCAGCAATTGCATCAACAATCGCAATTACATCAACAGCATTCTCAATTACAACATAAACAACAGCAGCAGCAACAACAACAATTGCAACATCCACAACCGTTGCATCATCAACAGTCACAACAATCTCAACCACAACAATCTCAACAGTTGCATCAACAGCATTCTCAATCGATGCAGCAGCAACAGCAGCAGCATCATTCTCAACAGCAACAACAATCTTCTTCGTCGCAATCTTCTGATCCTCCTCAGATGCAACCTTCTCAAAATAAATCTACTCCAAAACAAATGGTGCGTACTAATATGATTGCTGGTGGTAATGCTCCATCACAACAACAACAACCTTCAAGTTTTCCTCAGACTAATGTTGCTGCTCAGGCAAAACCTTCAAAGAATGCTCCTGCGAATACTACTCCTACTCCTGTACCAAAGGCAAATACTTTACCTGCTCAAGATGTAAAAAATCCAGATGTTTCTTCTGGTATTTCTTCTACAAAAGATCAAAAACCAAAAAGACCTATGAATGCGTTCATCATTTTCTCTAGTGAACGTCGACCGGAATTACAAAAGAATGATCCTAATATGCAAACTGCTCAAGTTAGCAAAATTTTAGGTGAAGAATGGCAAAACATGGATAGCGTATGTATTAATAAAAAGAGAGTGATATATATATATATATACATATACCTCACATATATATATATATATATATATATCTCACTCTCTCCTTTTATTTTTTTTATTTATTCATTCATTTATTTATTTTATTTTATTTGAATTCTAAATAGGCTCGAAAAGATCACTATAATGAAAGAGCTCGGCAATTAAAAGAGGAATTTAAACAATCAAATCCTGATTTTGTATATACACGTCGTGGGACTACTGCTGCTTCAAAAAAGAGGGGGTCAACTTCATCTGCAACTCCATCTGTTAAATCGCCTACAGATACAATAGCTGTTCCACCTCAGGCTACTAATGTGCCAATAGTAAGTCATTAGTTATTATATTTCATTCGTTCAATCAAATGATATTTTCATATACAATTACTCATTTTCTTTCTCAATTAAAATTAAATTTTATTTTTTAGTCTAATGGTTCAGTTAACGGAGTAACCCAACATAATTCAAATAATGTATATTCTTCTCCACATCAACATACACCTACGCCTTCCTCAACCCCTACTCAACAACCAAGAAGTACTCCGGCTACTGCAACTTCACAGGTATATTATCGTATTACAATATCAATTTAGTTACTTTCCTTGTGATTCAATTATTTAATCGGTTATTTCTATCTAAAATTTCTATCTAAAATAGACTCAATCCACTACACAGCAACCTCAGCTACGGACTCCTCAAACTATTGGAACTACTTCAACTACACCCATCTCATCTGCTAGAAGAGATCGTAAATTGAGGAGACCTATGAATGCATTTCTAATATTTAATAAAGAAATGCGACCAAAAGTTTTAGAAATGAATCCTAATATGAGTGTTGCGGAGATTTCAAAAACAATCGGAGAGAATTGGCGTAATATGTCTGAGGTAAATCCTTTCATATTGTCATTTTAATATTTTAATATATAGCTTGTTTATATATAT
Organism: Ambispora leptoticha; assembly: GCA_910591765.1. Taxonomy (NCBI): domain Eukaryota; kingdom Fungi; phylum Glomeromycota; class Glomeromycetes; order Archaeosporales; family Ambisporaceae; genus Ambispora; species Ambispora leptoticha. The sequence continues at coordinate 9,884 of CAJVPS010003515.1, forward strand.
ATATATATATATATATATATTATTTTATTTATTTATTGATTTATTTATTTTTATTCTTATTAGGATGAAAGAGAGAGATACCTTCAGAAAGCTCGTGATTTAAAGAGTGAATTCCATGAATCACACCCTGATTTTGTTTACACTCGTAGATCAAAGGCTGAGCTTATTGCTGCTGTTGAAGTTGTTGATGTTGAAATTGTTGTTGAGGTTGCTGAACATTAGAGGAGGTAGTTTGCTGAG